>JAHZMV010001802.1:0-11504 GCA_027743765.1 Coecobrya sp. COE2
GTGTAAACTCATAATCGTGTAGTGGGAAGCACGAGGGAGAAACATGACTTTCGTTTTACCGGTAATAAATGGAATGAATGTTAAAAATATGAAGTAAGCGTGACACTTGAAACATTAGTAAGTTGTAGTAGTGGGTACGATGGTTTTGTAACTGCCATAATATGTATACTTTAAGGAACGAAGTAGAGACAGAGTCCGTAGAGTAGTCGGTCCGTACCTTGTACGGTTAGTTGTATTACAACTTATATGATTCAAAAACTCACCAAACTTGTGTGTGTTATTGTGTTGAAATCTAGAAGAGAGTCCGCGAGCATGGGAATTTACACGGTGCATGCCTATTTTGAAGGACGGAGGAACATGGTCGACGTTTTATGTTGAAATTGCAGCCACCACACATTGAAGCCACAAGGGACAGGGACAGGCGGTGACTGAAATTGAGTGAGTTAGACTAGCATGATGATGCATTAGTTTTTTGAATTAATTCAACGAATGCAAAGTCGTATTAAAATTCGTATTCGTAGGTGAGCAATTCAGCACATTTTCTGCATATATTGTAGTAATGTCGCTTCCATTTTGTGTGTGACGTTTTGAATTAAATAAGCAGTAGGGGAGGGAGGAAAGTGGTGAAAAGGAAGGAACAAAACAGTTCAAGGATGAAACAAAACACAGCACCAACATCTTTATTTCCTATTTGTATTTATTTTGTAATGAAAAAATAATGCATTCTTGTTTGGTTGATGGTTGACAATTTCAAGGCAGAAAATAAATAATAGAGGAAAAATAATGCTAGTGGTTTATAATGAGATAAGTGATGTTGCGTGTAGTGGAATAAATGAATGAAACAAAAAGCAAAATACATCCCTCTCCGTAAGTAAGTGTGCATGTAAATATGATTGTCAGTTGATTCAAGCAAGTCCGTGCAAAATAGATAAATCAACTCGAAAATCAATTTTGACACGTTTTGTGTGTTTGGGGAATTGGAACTTTTAACACAATGCCCAAAATAAATCCCGGCAACAAGAGAAAACCCATTGATTTTGTGTTCGTCTATACACATATTACCCAATTTATAAATTGAAAATGTGTTATGTGATTCAGTAGTAGGCAAACAAAGCAAAAAGCAGATAGGATTTATATTAGATTCTGCTGTGAGATGACGCATGAACAAATGAAATCTCTGGGAAAACGTTAAATTGCATTCGCATACGGAGGGTATCCACATATAAGTATGCTCTGCTGCTGCTTTCTCTCTTCTCGACCAATACAAAAACAGTATTGTAGATAAATCGTACCACCACCACAACCTACAAAATAAGTAAGTCAGTAGCAATTCCCTCTCTGATTTTTTTCTGTTTAGGTTTTAGGTTGTTGGTACATCATGGTACGACGGAAAGCGGCTCACACACACGAATATAATGGCTTCTCTTTGATATAGTACTACAAAGTATATAAGGAATATGCCTGTGATGTCTCTTTTCTATTTAGCTAAACTAATGGTAAATATATTCAATAAACTATCCAGCAGCTCGGCCAACAGTAGTGGCAACACAAGTTTTGAGAGAAGAGAGAAACAGCAGCAGCGCAGCAAAGTACAATAAAAGTCAGAAACCGAATGTGTGGAATAAAGAGGAAAAAAGAAGAAAATAGATTTGTTTTATTTTGCATTTCATGTGAGAGGAGAAGAGGAGCACTCGAAAAGTGCTATTCACTTCATTTCACTACTACCACCACCACCACACACAACACTCTGTTGTCCCTCGTCCTCTCTAACTTTCTCTATCCTTATTCGTTTTCTCAAAGCTTCTCATTGCAATTTCCCTGGCTCTCTTTCGCTCACACAACAAAAAACTATTGTGTTGTCGTTACGTACATAATAATATATACAGTTTTCAAATGCAGTGGAAGTAAAACTCATGTGTGTGTACTATATGATGAGGAAAAGATTGAGAAAATGTGTAGCGAGAGGAATAGGCAAAATCTAAATAACGAAAGCCAACAACAGTTTCTTGTGAAACTTTTTCTTCTTCTTTCCTTCTCTGCCTCCACTTATATAACATACGAGACGGGATTCATATTTATTTATATGCATTTGTGTGATGGTAGTTGTGAAGTAAAATGTGACAACATGAGTCGAGTGGTTCGTCGTCGATGAATAGAAAGAGAAAGAAGAGTTGAAGCGAGGCAGGAAGAATGCATGGGAAGTGATCTGACAAAGTCACTTGGTTTAGATATGCGACACAAACGACCATTACTACTTTCTTCAACTATACCACCGCTCAAGCGGATCGACCCGGACTTTCTCCTATTGTATCACTCGAACTATAATAGTACCATTTTATATACGTGTACATTCAACCAGCACATATTTTTTAAAGCGTATACATTTCCCATCTACAACTATAAAACTGATTTACAGATACGTTTACACTGCCTCAGGTAATGACAGTAAAAAATGCAGTTGAAGCAGTCCGTATATATGCCATAAATCGTACCTGTGTGTAAATTTTTGTTCCGTTATTCTACCCATATGCCCGATCGGAAATGGGAAAGAGTGGGCGCTCGTAAAACAAGTATAGCGTAACATTGAGTTTATATATGCGTGACAATGGCTACCTGCTGATTTCCACTTGAAAAGAAAGACACAAACTTGTCTTGGACGAATAGAAGCCAATTTTTCACCCTCCTTCGCTCCACCACCACCACCACCACTCTTAACCAACATCTCAAAGAGCACAGACAACAAAAAAACTCTCCTGTCTCTCTTGCACATTTTTTCTCTCTCTATCCCTCCCCCCATTTCAGTCGATTGTTGTGTCTTCTTTCAACTTTTTTCTTTCTTTCTTGCATTATGCTCCTTCTGTTTACATTCAACTTTAGTTAGAGGCACAAAACTCACAAACTATTGCATTGTGTGCTTGTTGAGACGACAGTAGCTAGTAGAATTTTTTTTGTTGATTTACATATTTCCTTCCGTCATATAATATAGTAACATACATGTATTCATGATGCATTGGCCTTTTTACATAATGTTTCCATTATAGATACACACACACGTCTTCAAATAGACCTGAAATAGCGGATAAAAGTTTTCTCTCTCTCTCCCTCGAGTAGAAATAACTAGAGCGACGACGAGGAGCGATATAAAGAATACGTGTGTGTATGTCATTGTTGTTTCGTATAGAACTCAGAGATAATATTGTACTGAACCGTATTTGATGTTATAAAAGAGAACATCTTTATACGTCTTCCCATACCATTGTGTTTGTTCATGCCCATTTGTTTGATTGCTATTGTTTCATTTTTCAAAAAGAGTTTTTCGTAGAATGGCCGCCCTGCTGTTGCTACTGCCTTACGGCGAGTTGTTTCTCTCTGTCGAAAGCGCTAATGGAGTCGACCTAAACAGACAAACGTACGTACACATACACACAAAGTCTTTCGGCTTCGGCAAACATCACAGAAGCCATCCATATTACTTCTCTCTCTCTCTCTCTCTCTCCTGAACTGAATGAGTGAGCCACACTGAGACACGACAACTGATTTTTCCCTATTGCGTTGTATCGGTCGCTCTTGTAAAAGAACCAGTAGCACTAGAGTATAGCCATTTAATGATCTCATTTCTTTCCAAAACTTGCTGTTTCGCTTTTTTTTACAAATAATAGAGTCAATATACGTTACGTTACGTATAAAGGAGAAAACGACGCAAAAACTTTTTCTCTCTCGTTCTTTACTTTTCGTCGGTTCGTTTTCAAACGGTTGAACATGTATGTATGTTATGTACGCTTAAGAAGAAAAAAATAATTTTTTCATTCGATGATTTTAAAGTTGTAGCGACTAATGGAGAATGTAAAAATATACAGCTAAAACTTGTCAACAACGGAGACTCGACTTTTTTCGTTAGGCTCCACAGGCAATCTCGATACTCATATGTATTCTATATTCCAGAGTAATTTACCGCATCAGTAAATAATTTCATTAATTGGAAAAAAATATTATGTTATGACATTACCAAGTCAAAAGTGGCAGCGCAGTTTTTAACTTTACATCATCACAATATCACTTAGCTGATAAGACCTTACGTAACATTGGTTTGTTTATTTAGACCGGTTTTAATCATTCGCTCACGTCTTCCATGACTGCGTTTATTTATTTAAACGCCTCCATTCTTAAAATTATTACCACCCACCCACCACAAAAGATTGGCATCGCTGATGAAACAGTGAATGAGGAGAGGAAAGAGAAAATGCGCACGCAAACACCTTTTCTGTTCGCTTCCTACGACTGAGTCCTGTAGCAGCATAAAAATATGATGAATGGTTACATTGTCGAAATATTCTTCTTTGAAGACGTTGAATAAAACAAAAAAGGGTTTAGAAGTCAAGGCCGTAGAAATGATGAAGAAAATTGAGACTGGAGATGAGAGATGAGGAAAGTGCTTTGAATACAGAAGAGTGTTATCAAGTGAGAGATATGGTGGAGAACATTGACTTGACACTACTGCCAGTATATTTAATATAAAAGTGTAGTAGTACACTTTCGCCAAAAACCGACGGCTCTTATTCTCAAGGAGAAATCCTCGATAACCCTAGAAGCGGAGGGGAAAAGTGAAAGTGGCACTAGGAGAATACTTTTGTCTTTCTTGCCATTTCACCCCCTCTCTCCATTTACCTTTTTGACATCAGGAGGATATAAGAATTCTCGTTGGATAAGTTTTTTGAAGAGAGAAGTAGTGTGTGTACTTATCGGGGTAGTGAAAAGAAAGGAAGTCGAAGAATGCCAACGTCGCGTTTCTGTAAAGTAGAAAGTTAGAAGAAGAGACTTGTGTAAAAAGGAGAGAAAAAAATGTATACTTTGGAGTCTCGTTGGTATTGGCGTTGAAGATGATTTAGGTCGGAGGAAATTCCTTCTCGTGATATTGGTAGACGGGTACTTTTATTGAGAATTGCGAATGAAGAAAAGCCGTGTAGCGACTCATCAGCTCAAAAATAATAGAAGGATTTTTTACTCCACTTTATTATGAGCCTTCAGTCTTCACTAACCAATAAGTTTTGAATTATGGGCTTGACATATTTAGTTAGATTCTGGTGGAATAACAGGAGTGAATGACAAAATTGGAAACTAGCAGAGCTCAGATTAAAGTATCAAGGATCACTTGTATAAAACTTGTCTCTTTGTATGATGTGCGACTGGGAGTAGCGAAGGAAGATTGCTCTTAACATTCCACACAAGGCTGCTTTCACTAAATTTAGATAGCAAATAATTTATAGAGGTGAGATTTATAGAAAATAATAAACCGTGGGTTTGCCGATAAGTTGGCTATGTAACCGTGCAAGTAGACACATCAATACCTAACCTAACGTAATAATAGAAATCAAAACCGTGCATTTTTATAGTAACGTCATAGTTGTTAGTCTTTAGTTATCATGCACTGCACTGGTGGTAAATTTTTGAGGTTTAGGAGATTTAGTGTTTGATGCCGAGCTTATCACGTACTTGGATAATATGACAGATATGAACCGCTGCTACCTTTTTAAAATTCATTATAGCATAGCTTTGCATTCATCTTCATCTCACTCGACTCACTCAGTAGGTACCAATCGTATTACTACACCCACAAGTTGAACAAACAACGAGTTTATTTTATGCAGACATTGGTTGATTTACTACAAAGTCGACGAGTTTGCAGTTTTGTTTGTCTTGTGAAGCTCCCTCCCGCATTACAAAACCAGGACACACATAATAATGTGTAACCTAATAAAATGCATTGTTATTATGAATCTGCAATAAGGAAGTATTTTAGCAAACATGGATCTGATGCATTATGCACAAACACTTGCTTATAATAATCTCGTCTAAACCTATTCGCATCCATCCTATTGTGGTACAAATGTGAGAATACAAAATAAAATATTCGTTCTAAAAACATAAATTGAACTGTTAAAACTTAGATACGTTAACATGCATAATGTATTACGTGGCCTGGAAGATTGAAGAAAAACAGTTTTTTTCTGTTTTCAAACAAAACCGGCACAAAGGGATAGGTTTTTTGTAGTTTACAGAGTAAACAGAAATGAGCATTGGGTTATAAAACAATACTACGAGTGCAAACATTGTTAAAAGATAGTATGCCTAAATGCCCACGTTTACAGTTTTTTTTCTCTGTTTATTACAAAAAACTAGTGCACTCGTTTAAAAAACAAAACATTTCCAAGTAAGCACGTTTTTTATTCAATCGTTTGCCGTATTTTCCGCAGCAAGTGGTTTCGTAAGCATTTTTTTTAAATAAAAAATAAAAATACACTTGATAACATAGATTGGTTTTTGGTTATTGTGGGTTTAGTCAACTAACTGCATGCCGTCACGCTGATTCGCCGAGATATCAAATTGCTTAATCCTTATCAAATCTCTGTTGGTGTGTAGTGAAAAAAAACTTCCGGAGAGAGGTTCCTCGTAATTCGATGAGTTCCACTAAAACAACATAACACTATAACGCATTATAAAACCAAGAAGAAGAGTCAAGTGGATTAACGACATTATTTTCTCTCCACTACTGCAGCAACAACAACGGCACCACACAAAAAACAATATCAACTACCAACCATGCAGTTTGCCTCACAGATTTGCGGAAATTAAGTATAAAAAAGACTTTTCTCCGTCCCTCTTTTTTTCTTGTTATTAAGTGCTTACGTATATGCTTTGAAACGAAGTATAACCACATAGAAGAGTAAAAGTGTTTGTTATTTACAGTGTATTTATTGACAAAGTTAAGTAAGGGGCATAGAGATTTTAAACAAAAATCTAATTTTCGCTAGTTGTATAATGTGCTGCTTTATAAAGAATATGCAAATATTCATGTGGACTTGTAAATACACAATATATAAAGGCCTTGATTGCTGACGAAGTAAGAAAAACTCTTTTAGTTTTGCTTGTTATTATGAATGGTAGGCGGAAGGAAATCATGAGCTGACTTGTGTTTCCTCTTTTTTTCCTTCCCTATCTCTTTATTTACAGTTGGGGAAAGGACCCAAGTTTTGCTGAATATATTACACTTTGGAAGATATTTTATAAACACGTTCGTTTCTGTACTCTTGTGTTTCTTCACGTAAAAAGTTGCATGTGCACAGCGTTAATCTGTACACACACACGCGTGTGTGTTTCAAACGTATAAAGAGTCCCAAAGGCGCACTCGTCCAAGTAACAGAGTGAAACTATCCAACAATTTACTACATTCATAAATGGACTTTGTGTATAAAAACATGAAGCATTGCATACTCTACCACAAGGATAATGGTGGCTGTAGGGGTAGATTATATACGTTGAGGACTGAGTTGGATGCCTACGTAGACGTCTAACATGCTGCATTTTCTCTGTTAAACTCTTTAATCCGAGGAAAAAGAAAAGGAACTGATGATGATAATGATGAGGAGGAAGACGAAGAAAGAGAGAAAAGAAGACGAATGTTTGTTAGAAAATCGTATATATGGTGGTGGTGGGTTGGTGTGGTGTGCCATGGCGTGCAATGTATAAGAAAACGTAGCAAGCAGCTCTGTTTTGCAAGAATAAAAGAGAAAGTTGTGTAGATTGTCGGTTTGCTCCTTGGGTATAAGGTTGGCAGGAGGCTGATTTATATTCTCTGGACATGCCAAGGGCCACCACTAGCACTGCCACTGCTATGTGCTGCCATCATGTATCACGCCATCCCCTGTACTCTTTCAAACTTGTTATTTGCAACTTCCCTCTTCTTTATTCTTGTGCCAGTGTGGTTGTTGTTGTAAATTAAAGTTTATGGGGATATGGAAAGAGTACAAAAAAGTGGGATGCATTTAGCATGTATCCAAATGTGTCGGAGAAGAATAGAAGGACGCATAATGACAGAAACGAAAATAATAATACCAAATAATTCCTTTTCCTCAAACATTCTTTTAAGAGCACTGTATACTCAGTGGCGTTCCTTGAAAATCCGAGACCTGGAGACTGATGAAAAAATTGGGCTTTATATAAAAAAAAATATATAAAATATATATAAAAATGGCTTATGCAATTTGTTAAATTGTGATATAGGTAAAGAAAATCGACGACTATATTATATATGACAATACTCAGGACACTCAGCTTTGGCAACCTGCAATTTTTGCCCTAAACACAGCGGTTTCGGAGTCTTAGAACTTCAAAATGTTAGACTAACAAAAATTGTTAGGAAGTAACCGGAATTAAAAATCGAACTAATCAAATTGGCAAAGAATTGAAATTTTAGGCCATGCCAAAATAAAAAATTTCACAATTCAATTTCAACTAATTGATTTTTAATGACAAATGTAAAAATTTGATTTAATAGTTCGCAAATTCGGGTTTGGGGGACAACGATTATAATTGGGGTCCTTCCTTGGCCATGAGTATAGACTAATTATTATTTAAATAAATGTACTACTTAAATGACTAATTTGTTATATTTTTGCATGCAAGCAAAATCAATAATTGCAACTTGAAAAGAATTTTTTTTACCGATTACATCTTCGATTACACAATTGGAGGGTTATTTAAATTAACCACTCTCAATGCTGATTTTACATAGGTAATTTGTGTTATTCTCAAATGCAAAAACAATCTCTGATTTGAAACCGGCACTAAGCATCTGCAATCAGTATGATTTTTGTGGTGAAAATATGTAAGCAATGGTGGGATCAATTACATTTAAGGGGCATATTGGTATTATGCCAGAAAAAAGATTGATTTCTCATCGCTCAGCTGAAGGTAAATTAACAGCCGCACCCACTTTTGATATGTATCGTTGCCAAATTTAGGGCCCAAAAATTTCTGAGACCTGGCGACAGGTCTCCACCTGTCTCCATCGTGGAAACGCCACTGTGTATACTCTTCAATACAAGTAGTTTTCTGTCCCCCGCGTATATAGACTATATCAAACAAACAACAAATCTGGCTTTTTAGCAAATGTTTTAACTGTTTATATGAATCTATCGATTTTTGCAACGGCGACTCTCTCTAGAAGAAACCTTTTAATGTGTCTTAATGGGTTTTTCTCTCTTTTTGTTTTTGTATTCAATTTGAAATTTAATAAAAAATGAAAGGAGGAAAGCCACACACACAAAGAGTTATCTTTCCTTCCACACTCACTTTTTTGTTGGCATACTAGGAATTTTTATTATTAAGACTGGCTACTCGCCTAAAAATCCCTTGCAAGCCGCACTGAAAATCAAATTGATAAGGTACGTTATATGACCTATCGCATCGGCTTCTTAGACAAAAAATCCGTTTGGTTATATTGTTTATATGTTTATCAGTTCAATAATTTTGTTTTCAACGCTCGCTCTATACTTTTGCCAAATGCATTTTTCTGATTGACGGAAGGGCGGCAACCGGATCCGGCCTTGAAACAAGAGAGAGAGAGAGAGAAGTGAAACAAGAGAGGTGTGATTACCATTATTACTTAAGAAGCAACACTAACATGTATACGTATATATATACCGTTAAAATCTCCATATCACGTATGTACATGAAGTATAAAGAAATTGCCTGCCTGAAAGCAAGATGCGGAAGCACCAGAGAAAAAACAATATGGGATGACATGTGAAACCTCTCACCGTCTCTCTCAACCACCAAGCCAAATTCAACTTTTCTCTTTCTTTCTCTCCATTTTGTTGGGTCAATTTATGGCTACTAAAAGGATCCACCACCACCAGAGATATTTATCTACACTTGCTTTTTTCTATCGTGTGCGCCTAATTCTGTTATTATGATGGATACTACATATGAAAGTGTCTTGTGAGTGTTTTTGTGGATTTGAAATAGCCAAAAGTAGAGATGGAAGTCACACCTGCTGTAAAAACCACCGTGAAGAATACCAAGTGAAACAAAAACACATTTATTTCGCGTTTTCGTGGTGGAACTGATAAAAAAATTGTACAATGGACGCGTAATGTTTCCGGTAGTTTTTATCATCATTTATTTACGTATTTACTGTGAAAGCAGAGAGAAAAGATGTGTGCGCAAAGTACAAAAGTATAAAAAAAGAATATAAAGACAAATGAAAAAATAAGCAGAGAAGTTAACAAGAATGGCTTTGTGTGATGATAAAAGGGGCGAGGCGAGAACTCAAACAGCTCTTTCCTTTTGTGATCGATTGAAAAAAGAGAGAGAAAACGTGGAAGAGAAAAGAACAAAGTAGTTGGATTTCTTGTGTCGGTCGGCGTTTTTTCTCTCCTTTGCCGTCTTTATTGTTGTGCATCTGTTTCTTATATTAGAGCTCTCAATAAAAAAGAACAAAAGAAAAGTGATTTTTTCCCTTTTTACGTAAGATGCGGTAGTGCGGTGTGAGGGGAAAAATTCATGTCCTGTCTCATTTTCCTCTTCCTATTTTTTGCTTTTAGTGCATTAGAAAGCAACATATCTCTTTACTCTTTCTCTCTCTTCTATTACGTACATTAATATTTTAGTAAGGCGGAAGGAGTCTCTTTTGGTGGAAATGTATGAAGAGAATGTACATAGAAATATGGCAAGGATGTGAAAGACAAGAAGGGAACACATCTGAAAATGGCATTTTGGAAAGGAGTTAGAAACAATTGTTAGTAGTAGTGCTGGTCCACACATTCTGCAGAGGAGTCAAAATGTCACTGATTGTCGGATGAGACAGGCAACTGGCATATCAGTAGTACACAAGATACATAACTGTGATACACAATATACTCTTATGAATGCTTAAATTCCAGTATTATATTGAGAGTTATGCATAATATGAAAAAAAACTAGAACACATTATGATGAATTTGTTGCAAGTAAACAGAGAGAGAAATAACATGGAGTTTTTTGATGGTGGAGTCGTGTAGTAGGAAAAACAGAAGCAGACACAGACCTCCTCCGGGTGTGCACATATGTGACGGCTGACTGCTGGTGACAGGTAATGTCGATCAAAACCGTTGTTATATATTAAAAAGGGCAATTTGTTTGGATGGATTATTATGTGTGGAAAATTGGTTGGTGTGGAATGATACGTATTTATTTTATACGTTTTATGCGGGTATTATCGTGAGGGCGTTGGCTTCATTTTACTCCCTTCTATAGTTTGAGTTTATTTTATACGTAGAGCAGATTATCAACAAAAATGTGACAACGTGATAAGATAATTCTTTGTAGTGATAAATGAAAATGAAATGAGGACGAAATTCCGTTTTACTTACACATGCAGCGAAAATATTTTAGGACCACTGCACTGTCAGTAGTCCCTAAATCAGAAATATTACTAAATTGGAATTTCCGGGGGCAGTGAATACACATTGCTCCATATTTGGGGAATAAAACCGAGTTCAGTGTTATCGTACATCCGTAGTAGTGCGCAAGAAACTAGCCTCATTCATTCCGAAACTGTTTTTATTGCACTGCTACTCAAGAAATATCTTGAAAAGAAGGTAATAATCCAGATAGAAATTGCATGTATCGCGCCATCACTTCCTAGTCTACTAAATAGATTCACAGCTCATATAGTATCCTTCAAT
>JAHZMV010001803.1:0-10084 GCA_027743765.1 Coecobrya sp. COE2
CAAGATAATCTTACGAGACCGCAAGATTATCTTGGAAATTGCCTCTTCCTAGCCCGAGAACGCTACGAAAGTACACAAGAAACTTTACATGTGCACCTGGAATATTGACAGACATAATTCAAATACTGAAAGCGGAGTCAACTGGAGTCGATGTGAAGCAGCGAATATGCATTCTCTCTTTCGATGAAATGAGCACCAACGCTAAAGTTGTCTTGGATAAAACCAACTACCAATTCGTTTCTGGTTCCAAAGCTCAAGTTGTGCTTGCAAGGGGGATATGTGATGGATGGAAGCAACCAATTTATTATGATTTTGATGTAAAAATGACAAAATCTCTATTATGCGCGATTATCGAAGAAATGGAACGGGCAGGATATCCAGTTCATGCTGTTACATGCGACTTGGCTGCTGAAAACAGAGCCCTTTGGAAGGAACTAGGAATTGAAGTAGGTCATTCGTACTTTTGGAATCCATATTGCAGTAACCGGAAGGTACATGTTTTCGCTGATGTACCACACATGCTAAAGCTATTACGAAATCACGTCTTAGACGATGGAGTAATGCTTCAAGACGGAACTCTTATCAACAAGGCCACTTTTCAAACATTGGTTGAAGCAGATAATACTGAAATTAAGTATTGCCCAAAACTTTGCGAAAAGCTTATCGAAATAAACGGTCCAGAGAGAATGAGAGTAAAATACGCTGCGCAGCTATTTTCTAATCATACTGCTACTTTTTCAAGGAGAGTTTTTCCATATGAACCCAGCATTGCAACGTTTCTGAAGACTGTAAATGACGGATTTGATGTGCATAATTCCCGAATTCCCGTTGACACAGGAAATCCCTTAAAGTCTGCACTCGGTAACAATTTGGTTCCTCAATTAACCGCTCTAAAGAATTTACGAAATTTGCTGGAAACGTCGCGTTTTCTAACAAAGACGCAGAATTTAAAGAAGGTAATGCTGCCATTTCAAATAGGCTGGATGGCGTCTATTGACTCTACATTAGGATTGTTTGAGGACCTTAGTAGTATTTATGAAGTCCACTATATTTTGACGAGTAGAACTACACAGGATTCTTTAGAGAGCTTTTTTTCTTTAATTAGGGCATATGGCGGTCCAAATACATGTCCAACTCTTCCAGAGTTTAAGTATAGGTTGAAGTTACTCCTACTAGGATCTCACATCCGTCCACCTCAATCTACTAATACAGACGACATGTTTGAAAACTGTAGCTGGGTGAGCTCAAAACTACTATTCAACAATCATTTAACCACTCATAGTAATTATCAATCATTTTTTGGAATACAGAAAGAGAATCAGTTAATTGGAAAAAGTAATAGTCAAATTAATGTGGATGAACAATTACAATATTTAGCTGGGTATGTTGCTCATAAGTTGAAAAAAAGTAGATTGTGTTATGGTTCATGCACGTCAAAGGTAAAAGGTAAAAGTTGGGTTCATGAGCTTTCCCGAGGTGGGTTACAGTTTCCATCTGAACATCTTTTTTCTCATATTCAGTTATGTAATAACATATTCGAGTCAAATGTAGGGTTGATTACTGGTGGTAATCTAAAAGAACAGATGATTCTGTTAATTCGAAATATTTACCCTCAAATTGACGCAATAATTGTTAAGGAATTTGTTGGCGTACGTTTAAATATTAGGACTGTCTTTTTAAACAGAAGGGCTTCTAGACCGCGTGCGCCGTTAAGAAATAGGAAGAAAATTATTCATGTTATTAAAGGAAAGAAAGGGGAGTCAAGATCTAAATGAAACCAAATGATTGTAAATTATATTATAGAAAATAATAAATCGCCAATTTATTTATGACAGATTTGTGTTTGTCTCTGTAGATTGTATTTCAATTATAAATCATAATAATCCATTGATTTGCATGATATAATTTGTAGTGTTAATGTGTGTATGTGCAAGCATTGCATCCATACCGCTGAGAGACCGCTTTTGGCTACGTCATCAGACAAAATGGCGACTTGGTAAAGCTACACATGTTGGAAGAACCGGACCTAGTATTGATCTATACCCTTGAAGTAACCCCAACAAATGTACACGACCTTGACGTCGTTCTGACAAAAGTTCAACGCAAAGTTGTTGGAAGGATTTTGAGATGTTTTGGAAGTTTACTGTTGCTCTGCTGCTGAGTCTCTGTAACTTTTTTTATCAAGTCAGCAGGATTTTTGGTGATTGGAAATCAAGGGAAGTTAATTGCTTTCCTTAATAATTTATTTGTGATCTGTGTGTTAATTGTAGGTTTTAACAAAATTAATTATCGTCAGCTGAGTAGGTGGAAACTTTTAAAGTTCAATTTGAAATTGTTAAGCAGAAAAAAACTGGAGCCTTTCGGTTTGTGGGGGAAGAAGGAAAGTGAGGTAAATAAGTTATCGCATTAATTTCAACAATTATTTAGTAAGCGCTCTGGTTTCATGTATCGTTATACTTTCGTCATTATTCCTAACAATTGGAATACGCTGTAGGTATTTAGACAGGTAATCTTAATTATTTTACATTTTTTGTTTTGCTGCAGGTTGGCCAAAGATTTTGGTAGCAGAGCTTGTCGGACCGAGCTGGATCCGCATTACTGGAACAGTGACTAACTGGAGCAATTAGCAGGCTTGATACGTCGAAAGTGGAGATCAGGTAAGTTAAGAGTTTAAAAGAATCAATTATTGTTTTGTTCAATTTAAACATGAATTTAATATTGTTAGTTCCGATTATTTCCAACAACTTTCTTTCAACTTTATGGAAAAATTTGTCTTTTTCAGTTTTTTTATGATGGAGCAAGGACCTAATAGCTGTGCGGCGCCCTCGTCTTCAGTGGAAGCGACAACGACAACTGATGGACCATTTAACTGTGCTGATCCCAGGAAGAAGGGGAAGTCTGTTGGGAAGAAGCCAGTCAAGAAATTATACACTTGTCCTGAATGCGAGAAATCCTTTCCGGTACTTAGTCATCTCAACCGTCACCGGCGAAAGCACACCCAAGAAAGGCCTTTTCATTGTGACCTCTGCCCCAAGAAATTTTCTCGGAGGGATAACATGTCATCTCACCGGAAGCACGTCCATTTCCCTGAGCAAGTACAAAAGTTACCGTGTCCCGAGTGTGGAAAATCTTTTACAACGAAAGCCCATCTGCTCCAACATCAACTGATTCACCAAGGCCGGAAGCCCTTCACCTGCGTCTTCTTCCCCAAGAATTTCCGACGCAGGTCTGATCTTCGCCGCCACCTGCGGCAACATGTCCAGGAGAAAGGTTACTTTTGTAAGGATTGTCTTCAGAGCTATTCCAGGAACTATAATTTGCAAATTCATCGAAGTGGTCACACGGGCGACAAATACTTCAAATGTCCGCATTGTCCTATCGCCTTTTTCTACCGACCTCTCTTAATTGCTCACCGACGTCAGTTTCACAAGGAGGATGTGGGCGTCAGCTACACCTGCGTTTTTTGCGCGGACGGATTCGAGTTTAAAAGGAAGCATGGGCTTCATATTCATGTCCTTCGGAATCATCTTCGTGAAAAGGGGTACTTTTGTAAAGATTGTAGCATGGTCTTCGCGACATCCTCGGATCGCTTGGAACACTCCAACAGAAAACATCATGGCGGTGTGAAGAGATACCCGTGCTACCGTTGTGATATGACCTTTTATTCATCCGGAATTATGTCGAGCCACATGCGTCGCCATCACAGAGATGAAAATGGGGCAAACGGATATTAAGTTTGGTTTGTTATTTATTTGTGTTAATATTTATACTTTACCCTTTTGTATTTCAATGTAGGATTTGATAATTTAATTGTCACGTTATATTTTATATAGTTGAGTGAAATAAGACAATGATGGTGTTGCTGAAAGTATATAAATATTTATTATGCTTTCACTCTCATTAAAATCAGTCGTTTATTTTTTATTCATTCCCTTTCTATCTTCATCTTATATCTTTCTAGTAAACTAAATTCATAGAGAATACAAGCGATTTACTTTTAAATGCTAACATTTCATCACAATAAATCAGTACATTTTACTACGTAATTTAATATACACGTTTTATGTCGCGTCATGCACAAATTTCTCCATGCACGTCTGAACGATATTTTTTTTCGATTTCTAATCTCTGCTAGTTAACTATACACATATAGAGGGGGTGGTATGGGAGATGTGCAGTTATTTTTTAGAATTTATTTCCACGGAAGAGAATGGAGAAGTTCCAAAGGATGGTTCTTTGACCCTTTGCAAAATTTCGTCAAGAATGCGGCCACGCATGAGAATGGGAACGTATTCCGAATTCCAAGCAGGTCTTGCATAATATCTTGAAGGAGAATCCTTTTGGACCACGCATGAGAACGGGAACGTATTCCGAATTCCAAGCAGGTCTTGCATATCGTGAAGGAGAATCCTTTTGGGGTAAAAAGAAACAAACAAATAATGTAGCTTGAAAAAATACGTTACATTTAATTTTATGTTCAAAATATTGTTACCCGTTTTGGAAACACTGCTTTAGCGGATCTCTGGAACTCGGAACTTTGGGCGTCACCTTCACTGCTTGTTGTAGGATATTTCCCTCTCACCCATTGCCGACCAAATGTGATCTACAAAAAACCAAATCAAAGCCGATTTTTGTTAAAATAAAATTCCCCGTTTTTGGGGTGAAATGAGATTTTGAAAAAATGAATATTTCTCACCTGAGCTGATGTTACCGTTACTAAAACAAAAAGCACCAAAAGAAATCCGTAAGCCATGGAAAGGCCTTTTCTGCTTAATTCCATCTTATTTGCCATGTTCCACCAAAAAACTGATGTATGGAGGTTAACAATAAGCTTAGTAATTTCACTATTACCTCTTCTGGATTTTAGCACGTTGATGTCACCACTTCCGTCACCTTTAGCAAAATGTCTTGCTTGTAAATGATTCACCGTGATTTTTATAATGGATAAAAAATATCTTCTTTTCCACACACGCACACATACATACTACACTTTACACTAGGCATACATTTTGTTTCTAATAGTGCACCCAAGTAAATTACAAAAATACAACACTTCTTCACTCCTCACCTTTACATCATCCCACGTAATACGTAGAATGTAGCACTCCTGAATCAGGAGTCCTGATACCTAACCCTTACGTGATCTCTTTCGTTGACTAGAATGATTCATGCCATTCACATTCGACATCAGAAAAGTGAGTGCCCACTGCCCTGGTAATAATATTGATAGTGATAAAGCCGCAATAATATTGCGGCAATATAAATAGCTCCAGTCCAGTACAATCTGTTTTTTAAATATGACTTAATTATACTTAATTCACTTTCTACATTTTTCGGTAGTATTTGGCAGATAAATGAAAGACGATGAAAACTGTCCTGCAAATTAATGCTACCAGAAGATATCTTGTTAACTTTGGGGCACTGTGAGACATTCGTAATAGACATCAGAACTAAATTTTACACATATCAAGACTTATAATTTGGAGCCATTCATACATTCATTTCATCATTGCCTAAGTCATCCAGGGCCAATCATGACCCTGGAATATGCATAATATGTCACGTGAACAAGACCGGATATCAGAAATGAATAAACAAGTGGGGAACCTTACTGTGGGGGTGTCTGGGTGTCCCAGCTCATCCTACACTGATAATATCAGTCTGATATTATGATACCTTTCCACGGTAGTATACTAAAAATATTTCAATAAAAACCTGACTTGTAGATGTTTAACAATATTTTGTTCCCAAGATCTTTCTCAGCAATTCGTAATTACGCATATCAAAAGCTCTGTTTCTCGTATTAATTCTCTGGAGAATCTCCAGTGGAGATCCTGTTGGAAAAAGAGTAAAGGTCAGCATGTGTGAGTGTAGGTAAGTAATTTGATAATTTTATGCATTTTTTGTCCTTCCAGGAATAGATTTACACGAATACTCTTTATATATTACGCTTACAAACATTTCTTCTTTATTGCCACTTGAACCATCATAGTAGCCCTAGTTTATGTACTTCTGCAGTCTATTACCACTTTCACTTGAGGAACGAACGAGATTCACTTCTCACCTTATTTTTCATGACGTCTTGCCTTTCTCTCATGGGAATAAGATTGAAGGAAAATAGGAGTGATATCAAAAGAAAATGATGTACTAGAAACTAGAATATANATCAAAAGAAAATGATGTACTAGAAACTAGAATATAATACATCTGCATATACACAGGCAACTATAGTAGGCATGTCTATGTTCAAAAATGTATGTTAAATTATTCATTTCTCGTCACTAATTGTAAGTAGTAAATGCAATTATCACGTTAATTTTTTCACATTTTCAAATTGCTTTATTAATGGAATTCAAATATACGGGTATGCCAGCCCAAAAGAAAGGAAGAGCTACTGAAATTGTAATGATAATGATGTTCTAAATTTCTAATTTTCATGGCACGGTTTGTTGAACTGAAAATCGGTTTAGTTTGGAAACTGTGCTTTACAGTTTACAGTTATATTTAAGCAATTTAAGTATCTTTGGTTATTTCAAGGTGGGTGGATGTTGTGGAAGCAGTTGAAGAAAGGAAGATGCGCATAAATAATTTAAGGTATGAACTAAAGCTTGAAGAAAGACGAAATATGTATGAGTTCCGCTTGTAAGTTCGCAATTTGTTAAGCAAAATAAATTTTTAGGTTATTATGGCATAAATCTAATAAAGTTGTAAAATAGCATTCTCAAAATTTACAGTGGGATTAACAGCCTATTTGCATTTGAATATTAATGGAATATTTAATATCTACTTGAAATTGCTTAAAATTGACAATCTACCTCTTAGGAAATGCTGAAATGGAGCATACTGATCCCATTGCTTATTGAAAAATATTGTGCATGTCTTTATTTACTTTTCTCCGAAACTCCATCGATTTTTGAATACGTATCCCATGGTCTTAATTACAATCCAGTTCCAATTGCAAACATTCTAATTCAAATCGATCGGGCGATCGAGAAATATATTTAGCTAGCAACACATATCTAGCATTTTCCTTGATTACTACTATGAATTGAATCAGAACATCTATCTGATGAATAGATGTAGTTAAGGGGCAAAATGAGATGGAAGTTCTTAACTAATGACTTTCTTGTTAAAAATTACCTGTAGAAGAATATAATATACGTTACACGTAATTACAACTGTTGCGTAATCCTTGTTAGCGCAAATAAAAAAGTATTCATTTTCTTTCTCTTTCAAAAGTGAACTGAATGACATACAGAGAAAAGGTGGATAGTATCAAGGCTTGCTTGATTGGCTTCCTTCCTTCCCTGCTTTATTTGGACAATTTATAAACATAGGGGGTAGAGTATACTATCTAAAGTCATTGTCTTATTTGGTTAACAGTTACATATTTTTACTGGTTCCGCTGAATAATTGATTCATTTTGCTAGTAGTAGTTTTTGATATTTGGATACATACTTACATGAATAACAACTGTATTATTAATTGTATGGCAGAATAGGCCCTTTCATGGTTACTTAAAAAGGTCATGACTATTTATCTTGTGGATATGACCTCACAGAAACGTATTAAAATATTGCGATAAATCACTTTCTTTTCTACAGGCTTTCAATATTGAACTAAACTAAAGTACATTTTATTTCAATGTATTTTTACCATTTTATGTATCAGTCTTATTACGTATAATACGTATGTTGTGACCAAAGTTTTAACTGTTTTATATACAGCTACATATTTTTATACATATGGTTAGAAATGAAAATCAGATTCAGAAATATATTAAGGAAGTGTTAAGAAATGTCAATTTTTTAAAGAAGTCGTCCTCTACAATTGCTGGAGCCACATTCACACATTATTTCCTTGCCTGGAACACTTCCAACTGCATAGCAATAGTCCCAGGTAAGTTCAGTTCCAGCAAAAACGTCCACACTGGTGAAAAACGCGTTGATTGGGAAACGGATGTCATGCGTGTCAACAAACACTTCTTGCACAAACATATTAGGACTGCAGGAATGCTGTTAAACAATAAATAATTTAAATATCAGTTAAAAATCCAATTTGGTCATTTGACTTTTTTGCTTTCAACTCATTTTCTTACGCTAAAAAACCGGCCAACGTTCCCAACTTGCTTCGGATTGATTACGAAATCTTGCTCTTCAGATGGAAACTGCTGCATGAAAGGAAATGACTTTCCCTTTTTATTAGAATCATTATATTCGCCTTTCTCCCACTTTTCTCCATCGTCATGTTCGTCTCCAGAGAAGCATTCGTCATCGATTTCATCCTGAGGCTGGTCGGATTCATTGGTAGATTTTGTACTTTTCTTAAGCTTCTTTTGATAAATCCGTTCAACCCTTTTAATGAAAGTGAGATCCAAAAGATAATCGTCTCCGTTTTGTTTCCCTTCCTAAATGATCACGAAATAAACCACCATGAATGAGGTAAACTTTATTGTTTTTAGAAATTACGAAGAAAATAGAAGCAATACCTCGGTTCCCGCTTCGTCCGTTAACAACTTCCCGGCATATTCACAGACGAAAGACCCTTTTGGAATGTCGCACATTGTCCGAACTGCCCATCCTTTTGTTTTTGTCTTAAAAACTTGCAATGGCCATTGTAAACCATTCTGAACAACACGAAATGAGCAAGTCTCCTGTTTGCAAGCACACCTGAAATGAGAGAAAGTATAAAAATTATAGTGTTTGTGATTCATGATTTAACCCAACCGGAAATACCATGGCATATGTTTTAACAGTAATCCAACGTAGATTAATAAACTTTTACTCTTGATTGCATTCAAAAATTGCAGGCTCCACCCGCAGTCCTAATTTTCTTTGTGAGTATCCCGGGGTTGTCTGGCCTAATTCCTTTGTCCATTCTAGCGTCCGCTTTAAGCAAGCACACTTGCTCGCATTGATGCAGCCATCAGTGCAGTCACAACATACTACAAAATTTACCGGCTTGTTGACGCCAGAATCGACAATGCATTTATCTTCGTACTCAAAGGAAGGCAGTGGATCATCGTCATTTATTAACAAGTTGACACCTTCCACTGGAACTTTCTTCTCTTTTCCATTAGAGATATCCTGAAAGTGAATTCATAGAACACAATAAAACATAAAGAAATGCGTAGATACATGTAATAGAAGTGTAAAGTGTTATGCAAAATCTTATAAAATTTCATACCTTTTTCGCGTTTACGTTACTGTAATTTTCAGGCTTAAACTTATTTAGGCAGCTGATCTTTGAATTGAAACAGAACCAGTCCACGTGCAAATTAGAATCGGTGTCTTGAAGATACTGAATGATTTCGTCATAAGTTCTCCGTGTCCGTCCACACGGCGTGATATAGTGAGCCAAGAAACCTCTGCCAATGATACGATCCCATCCAAAATACAAAGGTATTGCTAATGGGCTAATACCCTTCGGATGAAGGTTTGAGTCATAAGTCATTACACATTTTTTACTACACTTGTGTTTATCCACATTCTTAGGTCTGCTTGGATTTTCTGGTTTGATCTTCTGCACATACAAAAGGGAATACTTTAATTTAAATAATTTGTCGTAATATAAAAAACAGACAATATGTTGTATTAAAACTGCAATCATTCATTACCTTTACGATTCCCTCGAATCCTTCCAAGTGGTCAATTTTATCGGTTGGCAAAGATTGAAAGTACCGCTTAAAGTTTTTAAGGAATCTTGGCGAGCCACTGAAAATCCACTCGTAAGACAGTATTGGTACGTCAGTCTGTTTTATCATTTTAGTTCTGCCGTTATGATAACCCACCCTTAACATTTCCCCTTCTATCCGTGTTACTCTAGTGGTCATCCACATTCCTAAAAAATAAAAACGTTAAAATGTTTTGCTTACTATCAATTTGTCTAGCAGCAGTCTTCCATCATTATTTTCCCCCGGAGTTTTCATAAATATCTTACCACAACACCACGTAACGTTAATGTCTCCTGTAGAATTTGGCCTCAATTTGTACTTTGGCGTTTGGGGATGCAAATTGGAGCGTACAACGCACGCCGCAAATCCATTGTTCTCAGGATAACTTTCGTTACGCAATTTAAGGAAATC
>JAHZMV010001805.1:0-13333 GCA_027743765.1 Coecobrya sp. COE2
ATAAAAGAGTGGTCATATTTTCAACACCCCATAATAATAATGCATCTGTGTGTAGAAGGAGAAAAAGGAGAAACCCTATAGCTCGTTGTGTAATATACGATGAAACACATCTCCTCAGCAGCAGAGAGAAAAGTTAGGAAGGAAGGAAGCTGCTGTTGATATGGTTGGTGGTGGTTGTAGTATTAGAGGAGACGCAGTGTGGTAATAATATCAACTTGTCACATGAGAGAAAGAAGAAGGTAAAAGGCATGCATGCAGGAGTAGAATAATGTGTGTGTGTGTGCAGAGTAGAAAGCCAACCTGATGCCAGCGACAGATTAATTCACACTGGCAAGAGTTATTACTTTTCTCATGGACTAGTACAGTAGTAGTAGTGGAGAGAGAAGATGGAGAAAAAAAAAATTCTCTCGAGAAGGAGGAACATTGGAGTTATTTTGGTGAAGGAGAGTAGAAAACGGGGAAAATTTTCTTTAAAGCAAAAAGTAAGCGATGATGGTATAGTATGCTGACACTTTGTGTATGTGTGGGGTCAAACCTATTTATTATTATGGAGACCGGTTCTCTTTTAATCCTCTTCATTTTCTCATAATTTTCACATTTTCCAATTGTTCCAGCCCTTGTGAAAAGTAGGCATATATATGAGAGAAGGTGCATACATGAGAGTATATACGATGATGACGGTGGTAACAGCCGGTGCGGCAATAAAATTCTATTGGATTGACCCATACCATCACACACATTTTGTCATGGCTCACCCCATTTTCAGCGAAGAAGGGAAAACGTGAAATTTTGGAAAGGCATGACAGGAATGGCTAAAATTAACAACTGGTTTGTATTTCCTCTCTACTCCTTTTCGAAATCATTACTACTCATTTATTCTCTTCTCTTTCTCTGAGTGTTTATACAGCGCATTAGAATACGTAACGAAATTACTTAACAGCCTGTCACAGATGAAATAACTTGACTTTTAGCTAGCCAATCCATCACATGAAATTAATAAACGAAACAAAACGAGTCTAAAACGTGGGCAGTAACAATAGCAGAGTATATTAGAGAGAAGTGTAGAAATCCAATTTGTCTTTGACCACACAAAATATGCAGAAAGTAATAAAATATAATTTGTTGAGACCAATTTTTTGATTATCGTGCAATGACCTGGCTATGTAAAAAAACTGTGAAATTAAGTTTGGATGGGATAGAGGGTGAAAATTTATGCGGCTCTCTTCTCTAAGTTGCTTTATTTAATTCCAAAATTTAGTTTGAGAGCATGTATGCGGTTTTCTTAATAGTTTATAATATGCAAACTGAGTGGAAAATTAAGAAAATTTTCTGGGTTTCCTCAAGAACACACATTTTCTGCTAATGTTTCTAATGCGTTTTTTCTCAATGAACCTTTCTGGTCGTAGTAATAGGCAGTGTACTGGACTTGAAATGAAATAAATAATTAGGGTCGCAAATGGTACATATATTACTGTTGGGTAAGGTGGACTACATATTAAATGCGGTTTCAGACTTCAGAGAGCACAGCTACAACAACAGCAGCAGCAGCACATCAACGTAAAAGAGTCCAAGAGAGAAAACTTGGTGGACAAGTCGTAAAGTTGGACATGTTGAGAGTGACCGCAAAGTACAGAGTCATGTAATGTCTAATCATCATCATCATCATCATGAACAACATCGCCATCAACAAAACAACACATTGCTGCTGTCCTATGTCCTCTGTTACACAAGCACATACACACACTCAAAATCTCTCTCGCGAGTATTATTTCTCTCACAAGAAAATTTTCCGTCTCCCTTTTGCTGTGTGGGACTACCTACATTTACAAAATCCCATGTATCCTAAAAACTAAAAGCGACTGCTCTGCACAATGTCACTTCCACAATCAAATCGACTGGGACTTGTCTTCTAATGAACAAGACATGTTTCTTCTTTTCATCGTCCCAGTCATCATCATCAACAGCAGCAACGGTCAACATCACTATCAAACTATTCTGTCTCTCTGGTTGATGTGATGGTGGTGGTGGTGGTGTGTGTCGTATATAGCCCATCAACATCATCAACTTGATAATGATGACGCTGATGATGTTCGTCATGAAAATCCAATGGAATGGGATTCTCTCTCTTTTGTGTCCCCAGAGCTCAAAAAAACAGAGACATGTCCCCAAAAAAATGCCGCCATCACGATTTTATTCATTTATGTCGTCCTTTCTACTTTTATTTCTCTCGCTGCTCAATTAGTAGAGCGCATCATTCCTCCGGTTTTTATTACGTTGTTCAGCTCGTTCTCCGTATCATATCAAAGCGATATCGTTTTTTTCTAACTTCTCAGGTGTACAGATTTGTCTCCTGACGAATTGGTTCTCTATATAATATACGGTTCTCTTACTATATCATTTAACCAAGTTATATTGACTCATTACCCAATTGACTCAATTAGATGAAGAGAGTTAGTCAGTCCCCCAGATATATACTTTCTCCCTTTATTTTCGGTTTTTACATCCTATCAATATCACAAACAAACGCAGCCGGTCTTCTCCCTTCTCTCCGTTATTTGCTTTGATGAATCTGATTTCATTGTTTTTTTCCCGGATAAGATTGGGATTTTTTTTTGTGTGTGCTCTATTTTGGGGAAAATTCCATCATTAGATTAAACTTTATCTTATCTTTCCTCCACATACACAAAAATACCACATCAGTTGGTAGCAGCGCATAATCCTGAAAGAAAACGAATTGGTTTTTGATTACCTATCTATTTTGGATGAGAATGGAGATGGGCTAATCATCATCATTCCAGCTTTAGAAAGATAAAGAAAAAAAACTACTGAAACAGCAGCCCCAGCCGAAAAAAATTACATCATTTTGAACATATACGCACCAGCTGGTTATTTCTCTTCTATACATTTTTATTTCTAATTAGATTTTTTTTCTCTTTGGAGAAGAGATCCAAAATTGAGAACTATATCCTTTTGCCTGTAAAAGGAAATCAGCAAAGAGGGAAAATTTGTACATTTTTGGGCAAATGCTTTTTTTGGTTGTAAATGCTGTTGAGTCGGCTTGTGTGGGTGCTGCTACTTTTTTGTTTGGTATAATATGTATGTTCGTAAAACATCTTTTTTATATACGGTAATATCAGTAGTTGCAGTCGCTATCTTCTTGAGGAGTACAGAGAGAAGAAGATAAAAAACGGCCGGTCCATCACTTTAGATTGCCACAAATTGCCGGTCCATTAAAGGACTCTTGAACAAATTGGATTGAATTAGGAGGCAGGCCAAAAGAGTACACAGTGGACAATTAGGAAGGAGAGCTCAATAATACAAGAGGTTAGATACTCTCTCTCTGCGAGCAGCAATGGTTTGTTGTAATCAAACCAGGTGTGCAGTTTATTTAGCTCTCTGTTCGCATCGTATCTCTTAGCAGTTTAATTTATGACCCGAGTTGAAAGTTATAAGAAGATCCTTCTCCTCTGCAACAACAATCAAAATGTTATGTACTAATAAAGTAACAAGCACATAAGGCAATTGGCTGCTGGTGCTAGTTGGTAGGTAGGAATTAAGACGGGGAAATAGAAGTTTGGTGTGCTGCGGCAGTAATAAAATACTTGTTCGACAGGAGGAGCAAAAAAAGCCGCTTGATTGATGTCGGCAGGCTTTGCAATAATGTTTTTTTCTTCCTTTGCTGCTTGTTTTCTACTACATACTTCTTCGGGGTATCTATCCACCAAACTAACAAGCTTACGCGTAGTAGTAGTGCTCGAGCTTCAGAAAAAAAGATTAAGTACCGTGTATTTTTGTGGTCAATTAAGAGGTAAGATAAGGGGGAAAGGTGATGATGAGGAAAGACTCTGTTTTTAAAAAAGTGCGTGGTCAGGGCCAATTAGTTTGTAAAACTTGTATATAAATGCGTACACATTCCTATCTAATTTTTTTGGCAAGCATATAAATTTTATTGATCTTCCAAGAAAAAATAATCAATACGCTTCATATAATCATTATCGTACACAAAACTCGCTAGTTCCGCTTTCCGGTTCACTCAACCGAGAGCGCAGAAAATGCTCAAAATCTACTTCCTTTTTTTCTGTCTATGTGTTATTGGGAAAATGTAAGCTACGACGTGCACTAAAAGGCCCAACAAATTTCTCCATCGTCAACAACAAAAGCCGTCGGCTGGGTTGGAAGGAGAAAATGGGAAAAAGTGTCATCAATCACAAGGCCAGCTGTCATTTTCTCTTTTGATAGGCTCTGGAAGTTACTCAGACTGCTGCGTGTGTGTACACCCTTTTTTGATCACTACTTTCTATATATAATTTGGAAAAGTAAGATAATAATATATTATAGTAGCTCATGAATACAAAAAAACTTGCAGAGAGGCATAAGCGTTACGATGTGTCATGTTATTGAACATCGAGTTTTACTATTCCAAGGCCAAACCGATCATCATTATCATCATGTCTACTCTCTACGATCACCAGACCAAAAAGAGTGGAATCTTCCCGTGAAAATTAAGCAATGCAATGCAACTAGGTGTAATCCCCCGTCTTCTCAGTTTTCACTCTGGTGAGCCTGCTTCCCCGTGAAATCCGAGAAGAACGATATGCCTTATTACCAACGAAAATGTCTGTTGAGTGCACTTTACTTTCTGCTGCTCGCATTGGAAACAACGGTTGCAGACGGTGTTGGTCATATTAGTAGCGTTATTATTATGATGTCTCGCTCACTCTCTTCTTGAGTGCTAATTGCCTCATTATTACAAGAGAAGGGAAAATATATATATATTTCCTACTTTTACTTCTGCTGCTGTTGCTGCAGGGGAAAAGAATCATCATTCGTCATAATAAATAGGAGTGTATGAAATGTGTGCGCATTCACCATTAAACACTCCCCCTCTTCTTCTTCTACGGGTCAGGGAAAATGGTCTAATGTTGGTAACAACACAAAAAATGTTACTCAACTTCCACGCAAGAAAGCACATACCTCTCGTTGAAAGATATTTTTCTTCCATTTTTTTGCAACAAAAATGCATTCATTCATTTAGAGTCTCAGGGAGAGAGAGCACTTAACAAACGTATCAGTGTACAGGAAAAAATATATAGTAGCAATGCGCTGCCCATTCAAAGTGGTCCATTTCAAAGGATTTTACAGACAAAAGAGCCTCAGAGTGGTCTTGCGATCCTTTTCATATATGCTTTTTTCGAAAACGACGACAAAAGCGTCGGCAGTAAAAGCGATAGCGTTACTACTACTTTTCTGGGAAAGATATGTGTGTAGGTGGTGTTTTTGTTTGTCCTGCACTTTTCTATTGTTGTATTTTGCTGGTGGTGGTTGGTTGTATACAAGATACCCACGATATCGCTCACATTATTGAGGGAAGAATAGAAAATGCATTAAAACTCTTTGCAGAGAGAAAGAGCAAAATGCTTTATATATTTTTTTCCTCTGAAGCAGGTTTTTCAATGGATAAGAGTTAGTAGTGAGCCCAAAGGACTCATCTTTCACCTCTCAACCATTCCTGATTCTGACAATGGACATCCTTCCTTCCACACACCCTTCTTTCTCCTTCTTCCTTTCAAAAAAAGCTTTCTGCTTTTTATCTTCGGACTAGTACTCCTACTACCGCTGTTGAATATCTGTTTGTTTATCTCTCTCCCTGTTTTATTTTCGAATATATACAAAACACACGTATAAATATTCCGTTTTTCTCTTGTGTCGACAAATAAGCTTTTTTTGTGTATGATATTTTCACTCTGGAAAAAAAAGTAAAAGCATCGGATTTTCTCTATCTGTGTTTGTCTGATGGTTGGTGGGTCAGTCTAAATGGCTCTCCTAACACCTCTTCAAGCCCATTTATCTCGGTGGTGCTTTACTACAACGAATGCAGTAGAAGCACATACACACAAAGCTTTCTCTCTGGTGATGCCACTAAAAGTACTCAACAAGAAGGAAAAAAGTAGTGGATGGTGGATTCACATAAATATGTTGTAATAAATCGTGAGATTATCAAAGAGACAGGGAGAGAAAAAAGAGATAAGTTTCATGAGAGTTTTTTTCTTCTCGTATTGCCTTGTTTTTTGTCTGTATCTACATAGTTGTTGCAGAGTAAAGGTTCGTTAGGTCCGGGTGGAGAAATTGTTTTTAGAATTTTTGTTAGCTGAAAATTTAGGATATGATGATGGAGGGATATATATGGGCACATGGCGGTGGTGGTGGTGATTATTATTTCAAAAGGTGAATGTACAATCATCATGGCGGCGACCACAACCGCACAACTGAAGTAGCAATAGCGAAAAAATAATGTGTATTTTTTGCGACGACATGACCACCTCCAAAAGTTTTGAATACCCAATGGAATAAGAGGTTGAGTTATATTTTTTTGCATGTACACACATGCGAGTCTTCCGTGAGCAGTATCATAGTCCAGAAGAGTTGTCCCTTTTTTGTATATGTAGTGGTTATTATTATAGGGCTATTTGTGATGGTTTTGATGTAAAACGCGTTAATAATGCAAAAATGGAGGAGAGGACGGCATTATTTTGGGATAATGAGTTGACTTGTGACTGACAGACAACTACATAATCATAATGGCAGGTTGGATATTATTGGGAGAATAATATGTAGCACGAACCAAAAATGAAAGCGTACATACTACACTCAATTGTTGTAATGAAATGAAAATGGGGGAGTGGACGGTGAATACTCCTATAACTGATACGACAAAAGTAACGCGTATGCATGCGATATATTTGGAAAAAGGGTACGGCATTGCGTGAGCGGAAGTAAAAAGTAATTTCTCTGTGGCGGCGGAGGGAAATTTTTTTAAATACGAGTATACTTTGGTACTACCTATAAGAAAATAGTTAGGTTAATACGTTAAAACCGTATTAAAAATAGAAAAATTATATGTATGTTTAATCATTTAAAAGTTACGAGACAAGTAACTACCCGCTATTTTAGGAACTATAAATTCTGTACATTTCTATCCTGTAAAACCAAAACCAACCCTGAGAGAAGAAGGAGGAGGAGATGAAGAAAAAAACATGGAGGGGAAGAAGAAGGACAATTTAAAAAAACTATATTTAAAGATTTTAACAAGATTTTCAATATAAATATTACTACTGTGTGGAGTCTGCATGGACGCGTGGGTGGATAAATGCATACGGGGAAGGATGAAGCCAGAGAAGAAGCAGCAGCAGAATATGTGGAGAAAGCAAGTCTTGATGTTTGTGTGTCGTCGTCGTGTGTAATTTATACCGTGCTCGTTTGTGTCGTCGTATTGTGTTTTAAGGTAAGCGACATTTATGAGTCACTTTTCTGAAATTGTATAGGGTACTAAAAATATTAAATTTTATGCAAAAAAATAAAATTGTGTCAATGCAAATCATCATCATCTTTGCTGCTGTCGGCTTTGTTTTTTGTGTGTGCTTTTTCTCGGAAACAATTGTGCTGTTTATCCATGTTTGGCTTTTTTGCATTTTTGCTGTCATTTTTTATTGGTTTACTTGATGTCATCATCTAATATGGTCATATTAATATGTAGTTATAAGATTGGATATATTGTAGAGAATATCTTTACATCGCATCCAGCCTGATCAACCTGATCATCATCATCTTCCCAGCATGTACACTCATGCGGTATCATAATAGCATTGTATCAAGTATGCGTATCAAACAAAGGAGACTGGAAACAGATGCGTCTCATCAGATAGGATCCCACACACAATCGTTTCAATCCAACCAGAATAGCAGATGGATTGGATTGGATCACCCACAACCTATTACAAAAACTAGTACTGCTATTGCTGCTACCGCCACAACCTCATCACAATTTTTTTCCCTTTAGAGTAGCGAGTAGCCACTTTATTTGCAAAAGTCTCAATGTGATCAAATAAAAATGCCTACGCATTTACTAGTTTTCATGCAAGCGGTGCATCTTTTTTGTCTTTGTTACATTAAAACATAAATGTAATCATATCCCGACAAGACACAGTCTATCCCGTCGCAGCATTATAATCCTTTTCCATTATAGTTTCTATCTCTTATTGCAAATCTGCTGACTTGAGGGAATATGAAATAAGAAAAAAAATATGGCAATAATAATTTCGAACAAGCACACTGGAGCCGCATTATGTGTATATACGTTTATCCGAATGTAATCATCAAACAAGAAAAAATAAAGTCGTACCACTCGCTGTAGCCTTTTTTTCTGGGGAACAATATTATAACGTTAAAATAGATTGGATTGGATTTTGGCATTGGGCATGCTCATCATCATTCGACTATACAAAGAGAGAAAGTCTAGTTTACTCCGAGAAAAAAATAATGAATCTGAAGTAGAAAAAATCTGCTTCGCTACACATTTTTATCCTTTTTCCATTCACCACACAAAACTGATCTGACATTGGATTCTTGTTGAGGAATCCAAGAAAAAAAAAAGAATAAGCAGAAAAATAAATGTTTCATTTCCATTCACTCATCTAATGATATCAATGTGTAGTAGCTTCATGTACTACAGCGCAAATAATATATTTTCCCCCTATTATCATTCTTCTTATTAGTTTCATTCCATCCATCCATCCGCCACAGAAGCAGTGGAATTCCATTTATTTTTCCCCTTGTTATAAACTTGTGTGTGGATTGCACACACAATGCATTCACAGCACCATAATCTGGAATTGTTATGCGCTTGTAATCCGATCTCATATTTTTTCAACGAAAAACTCTGTAATTCCGGGTTGCAGTACACAAAATGCAACTGCCACTGATTATAATTCGGATGGATGGCTAATAATGAGCATTTTCTTTTGCTTTTTTAACGGAAAAAAGATGATACATTGTCGTGGAGTAGGCAGGCACCCATGAGTAATTTAATTCCACAAGGGAGACTTTTAACATTTATTATTCCGTTTTTTCAAAATAAAAAATTTATCATGATATTCCAGAAAAAACTGCGTTAGCATTTCATTTTTTTCTTAATTTCCAAGAGGGTCTTAACCCTTTTTTCTAGTATTTCAAGAAAGATTATATTTTTTGTCTAAAAAAATACGAGTGACGATTGCATTTTGGTTTCTCATTTCATTTAGTTTTTTAAAGTGCATCAATCTAGAAGAATCACATATACAAAAGGAATTACACAAGTTTTAAATGTTGTGTGGTATTGAGAGGGTGAGTTTTTTTAAGTTGAGAGAGTTGAAGGGAGAGAAAAGTCATTAAAGTTTTATCTGGAATTCCGGCGTGTGAAAATTAACGGGCTCAGCAACCAGGCTAAAAAAAGTTATACAATTTTACACAAACTAAAAGAAATACGCTGCTCTCGTGCTATTCTTTGTTGTTCGTACAATACTGTGAGTGAGTGTAATAAGCTTTCTCATTAGTGGAGATGATGATGAGCATCATGTGCTCGCCGTGGTTGATGATGAATTTTACATTAAAAAACAGGCATAAATCCATCTAACCCGTCACGAACAAGTTGCCTGGATTATCGTCATCATCATCTTAAATAGAAGTCGGGCGTTAATAAGGAATTGGAACTCGTTATTTTTTCAGAAAAATATTTTCCTATATATTCATTGTATTCACTTGACAGAACACAGCTTTCAGTATACAAGGAATACAGATTCCGTATCCTCAGTAGTAGTTTTAAATCAGTACAAAAAGTTCTGAAGGCTTCCTAAATATCTTGTAACATTTCTCCCCGACATTTAATGATGTGATGACGAATTTTATTTTAATTTCCTCCTGCTCATTACACCAGTCTCGCTAATCAAAATTCGCTCAGTTATCGCAATAAACAGAAACAAAGTAATAATTTACACAGCAGAAAAATTATTATTATTATGATAGATTGCATATTAGAGAGAGCCTATGTGCGTAATTTGCTTTCTACTCCTTACTCGTATTCTTATTTCCTTCTAAACTGCTGCTGTGCCTGCTGTTTTCCTTGGTGTAATAATGATGGAGCACACCAATAAATTAGCTTGTCAAGAGATTTTCAACAAAAGTATTCTTTTTCACCCTCTCGTCGTTCCTGACTTTTTACTTCAAAAATATTCTCACCTCAAAAAACAAAGCAGTAGCGGTAAACATGGCTGCCTCTCTGCCTCCCTTATTATTATTACAAAATCCACCAATCCAAATTATCAAAGTGCATATAATTTTAGATTTATTTATCCTCTCACTGAAAACTAGCTGCTGTGCGTTTTTTGAAAAAAGTAATTAACTCGCCGAGAAAGCCTTTTCTTTTAACGCGTTATTATTTTCATTGGTAGTTTCCTTACTTTAATTTCCATATTTATAAACGCGCACACAACAACAAACTTGTAATTTGAGGGTTGAAAAACTCACCACCGCACACATACATTTCCAATATAGAATTTTCTATCCAGTAAAACTAACATCAATATAATAACAAGTTGTATACACACATGCACAACAACAGAGTATTATAAGAAATTCATTTTTTTCCCTTCAAAGGTGGTGGTGGTAGAACATTTTTTTATCCTGGCTACCCGAAACCAGTTATTATTTTACCATTGGCTGGCGGTCGCCGAAACCGCATTTATTGGAGAAGCAGAGAAAATGTTATCCAGTCACGAAATGATTTTTTTCTACCCTTTAACATTCTTCAAAAATGAATAACATACACTACAGCATATATACGTACATAGTTTACTCACCTTAATTTCTAATTTGTATTGCATTCTCAATCTCTCCGGTTTTTAGCTGGTCGTGAGTAAGTAAGCTCAAGAAAATTAGCCGTTTTACACACAACACAACAGACCGAACTAGATTGCTAGATTATCAAACGAAATAAATTTTTAAAGAAGGAAAGGAGACACACAGTCAGGTTATATCGTAAAGAAAAGGATAGATTAGATCGGTCCGTAATCGTATGATTTATGGGGCAATATACACACACACGTATATAAACTAAGCGTGTACGTAAACAATCGTATATTATAATCATCGTATCAAATGCAGTTCATTTCCTCACTATGCTGAAGTATGGCACTTTTTTTTCTTTTTTAAAAAAATGATAAGAAAACCACCACCAAAGTTAAGGTATCACAAAACCCATATCATCCGACCGATATGATATCACTGAGAGAAAACCACATTCTCTATAAATTTTATTCATACAACTATCTCTCCTGTGCTTGTAGACAGAAAAACTTGATCTATTAACCTTTTTTCCGAGAAAGAACAAATCCATCTTATTTCTCCAAAGCAGCATGCGTTTTTTTCTTGAATTGCTCATCTCCTCTCTCATTTTACGACCTGTTGCCTTTTTCACATTAAACCTTTCTGCCAAAAAATATATTGCTTAACTTATTATGCTATATGCGTAGCATTTACTAATTTCTTTTTTTCGCAATTTGTAGCTTGATGATGATTTCAATAAATTTAAAATTGCAAGATAAAAACTTGTGAGTAATCTGATCAGAAAAAAGGCAGTTTTGATAATTAAATGGGATATAAGAAAATTAAATTAATTTCATGTTCTTTCATTTTTATTGCAGGTTCCTACATACAAAATAACCTACCGTGTGCATCTACCCACAATGAAATCCAACCAGGATTATTAAGCTATTAAGAAAAACGTGAATCAAATCACAAACCAACGATCATGATGGTGATGGAAAGAGAGAAATAAAAATCATATTTAAAAAACATGTTTAAAATCTTCTTCACAATCAGCATCATCATCGTGCGTTCCCGGACAAGTCTCTTCCTCTCTTAATTTTTTTGCAACAAGGAGAAAACTCCACGTCATTTTAATAGGACTTTTTAAATATAAATTATTTAATTATAAAAAAACAAATCAGCAATTTTACCTAAATATATATATATACTTTACAATTATATATATTACCAGAAGTAAGTACCGTGTACTACCTACCTAAAAAACTCTCTCTCTCTCTCTACCGACGAAAGAATAATATGTCATGTGTACAGAAAAAAAGGCAAAACCCATCAGCAAAAATTTTTTAATCCCCTATTATTATTATATTTAAAGTTTTTAAGTTAGTTTTTAGCAAGGTTCAAGTCCAAAATGTTTGAAACAATCATCATCGTCGTTAACTAATAATATTTGCATCATCATCATCATGTGTGAATTTTATTAACTAATCTTTTAATGAACAAATTTGTATTCGTCGTGTGTGATGTGGTGGATGTGCGTATTATAATAGTTTTAGGCATATAATAACATATTATACAAAAAATGTGTTAAAAATGTATAATAAAAAAATGTGGAGGAGGAAATGAGAAAGGGTGGCACAAGAACAAGAACTATGCTGCAACATGCGCGAGTGAAATAAAAAAAGAGAGAGAAAAAAATGGCGTGAATGAATACAAGTATTTAGGATAGAGAAAACATATTTAAAATGAAATATGAAACGATCAAGTCAATTAATCTTCCAAGTTTACACGTTTAGAGTAGAGTATATAGCGCTATCGTATATATATTTTTAGTGGATAGAATTTTATGAGTAGAGGTAAAAAGTGTAGAAGATAGTATATCATTATAGTCTTTTAATTTGGTAATAAAATGTCGTATCTCTCTCTCTCTCCTCTCGTCCTTTTCTTCTCCGTGTGTCTGTGTAAATGAATCGTTTTTACAAAACTTACCTATTTATATATGCATGTGTAGTAGATTTTTCGGTATATTTGTGTGTAGGAGAGTATAGAAAAATATATATAATATTTCGTGCGTATTAGGTTATAATGTGTAAGATGAAATCTAGTATCGTTCTGCTATACTGATAACATACTAGAGACAGAGAAATTTTTAATATGGCCAAGATGATCCCAACAAAAGAATAATTATACTGCGGTGGCCAAAAAAAATGTAAACAAAAAGTAAAATGTTACCCAAGTTTTTTATTTCCTACCTTTCTTTCTGAAAAATTTTATTCTTCTTAAATTTTACCTCAAATCTCTTTAAGTTTCACAGAGGAAATATTTGTGTGACTTGGAACGTTGCTCATTTCTTTGGGGCAAAGTGAGACAACTTGGATTTTCTTCTATTCTTAAAAAAAATTTTCAAACTGCCAAAAAACAGATCGTAATTCAATAATAATTTTTTCACTATCTCAAGAGAAGATTACTCCTCCGTGTTCCAAAATGTTAGTCAGCAAATTTAAATTAAATACAAAAAAAATATTTATCATGATCATCACCAACCGAGTTTATTTTCCCTTTTTAAGAGAGAGTGACACGGTGTTACATGGTGTATGTTTTTATTATTTTTCTTTTTCCTTTTATGATAACATGACTGACAAATGAGCAGTATATACACTTTTGTAAGTTTAATGGAGGAAAAAGAGTAAAAAAATTC
>JAHZMV010001806.1:0-38272 GCA_027743765.1 Coecobrya sp. COE2
CGTCAGTCGAGTGTGTAATGGAATTATGATGGAAATGAATGGGAAACTTGGTTGCTAGTTATAGTTTGTTAGATGGAAAACACAAAGTTTAGTGTAGAGTAATGGTGGTGTAGTAGTGGAAGCGTATCAGAGATAAAGTAAACAACAGAAGCCACATAATCTTACTTTTCATACAATACATTATACTGCTTCAAACAACAGTAATGTCATGCCAAGCTTTGTTACTATTATTAAGCACTTTATTGGACGGTAAAATGATGAGAAATGGGAATAAGATGGATGGATTATTAGATCTCTATTGTCGTTACACTAAAAGAATCGTCTAGCACTTTGTCATACGAAGCACTACATCAATTTTCAGCCATTTTACTTTGTATTTGGTGAAATACATTGAGATTATATAGAAAGTTGGAAGTTTGGCTGGATCGTTTAGACAGTTAAGTGAGATATTTTTTTCTGGTGGTGGGTGGTATCCTTTTTGGTGTTAGAATACTTAGGCTACTATGTTTCATACTTTTTCCAACAAAACCTTATTGCATTTCAAGGGAGTGATATCGGTATTCCGTTCTGTCATCTCCATGATTGAGTTATATATTGTCATGATGTATAGGAGCAGAAAAGTTTCATAAACGAAAAAGTTTTTTTACTACTTTCCAGCTTATTGCCATCTATTTTTACTATGGAACGCACACGGAACACAACATGATGTTTAGTTTGGATCATTCATGTTGGTAGGGGAGCTCCAGTATAAAAACTGATCTGTGAACAGAAAGAGGCTGAGCACACATGACAAAAGTTTTGCAAAGTCCAAAAAAGTCAGAGTAGAATACATGAGCCGTGTATAGCCATCAGCATGGTTGTGAATGAACAAGATCTGTGAAACAGAAAGAGGCTGAGCACACATGACAAAAGTTTTGCAAAGTCCAAAAAAGTCAGAGTAGAATACATGAGCCGTGTATAGCCATCAGCATGGTTGTGAATGAACACACGAAAATAAAAAAAGTGATGAAAAGAGTACAAACTACTTTTTAGTATTGTCATTAAAATAGTCACAGTTTTTTTATAAATAGCAGTTTATTTTTGCACTATGTGTACAAGTCCACTATAAGCTAGTGTGCTAGATAAATCAGGGGAGAAGAGAGAGAGAAAGACAAGTAAGCTGATAACTGTGATCAGTTTGTCCTCCAATCTCATTTTAATACTACGACCAACTGGACAGGCCAAAAACATTTGGAGGACAAGCTTTTAGCGAGCAGGCAAGCATAATAATAATAATAACATGACATAGCTGATGGCATTTCCAATCTAATCCTCTTCTTCCTTCATTTCATAATAGTCAAGCTTTTTGCTACTTTGCCGTTATGTAAGCATGCATGATTCTGCTGGTAAAGTAATAAGAAACTTTTTTTGCCTACATGCTGTGGGCTCCATATTAAATGTTTCAAGCCAAGCCAGTTATATATATGTGCGATGTGCAGTAAATTTTTCATAGAACTGACTTTGTTGTTTTGATCTTCTTGCTGGATATTGCTGATGGCTCTCTCCACTCGTGTTTTTCCTTCTGAGTAAATAAGTTGATTACTGCTGCTGGCAACAAGGATGGAAATGGATTGATGTGGTTTTATAAAATGGTATATTGGAAATTGGAAGGAAGGAATGGATACGATATGAGGACGAGGACCCAGTCACTCATTCTATTAAGGAAATACAAGTAGAAAGCACACACACACACGTATAACAACCATGTTATTAAAATGCATAGGCAAGACCAAACAGCGTTTCACGCTATCCATCTTGTAAATCTGTTTTCAGCGTGCCATCACGGTAATATTTAAGCATACTCATGTAATATAATCTTTCATATTAGGTATTTTATTTCTTCCTTCGCGATTTAGTTATATAAATGGCAAACACATGCCGTGTATGGGTTTTTGGGTGAATAATTTCCTTGTGTCACAATTTCTATCTTCCTCTTTTCTGTTGGTTTTCGTCTTTTTCTTTTCCTACTGCCGATGATTCTGACTACTACTCCTGCGGTTGTCTGATACAAGAAAAACGAGGGGCATCACAAGCAGGCCAAAAAAAGCTACGTGTGTGTGTGTCGTTATGTGGAGCAAATAATGAAACGACAAGGAAAGAAGGAGAGAGAGAAGAGAGAGAGAGAGGGATGAACCATTTCCAAAAAAGGATGACTCACAGGAGGATGGCGTGTATATTTGTGTGTGTGTAGAGCATGGATAAGAGAAGACGCATCTTTCTTCTTCCTATTTTTCTCCACTCTCTCTTCCCTGCCAACTACATAGATTCTTCTGTTTTCCTTTCCTACGAACTATTACTACTGCAGTTTGTAACAAGTCGCAATCGTAATCGTATGTACGTTGGGTACACACAGTCTCATTCACGTTCTTTCCTTCCTAAATGGATGAACGATATAGCACCACCACCACCAGACCAGCAGCACGAAACTCACACACATCCATCCATCTTATTTATCCAACTCCCTCTTCTCTTCTCTTGACTCTCCTTTTTCTCATCTCACCTCCACATGCAATGCAGTAGGAGCAGGTTGTAGATTTCTATTGAGAGAGAGGAATCAGCCCGGTGTTTTTATTACAGCCAAAGCTAACAAGAAAGTTAGGCATAAATTGGAGTAGTAACTTATTGTACTATCATTCCAGTTTCGCATGGCTTTTAGTATCCAGTTTATCATTCGCGGCCTGTGAGACCCATCCATATAGTAGTATCCCTGCTCGTTGGAACAAGTAGCAATAATTTTCAGTTCGAGAATAGTGTTGGATGACGGTAGTTTTCTTTCTCCAGGTCTTATTATTATCCGTGGAGAAAAAAAAAGAACTTGTTCGCTCAATATATTTTCTTTGACGGAGGTACTTACACACGACACTGAATTTTCATTGTGTACCTACCTAGTATTCTCACTGCTCGATTTTCTTCTCCACTAGGTATACACACAAGGAGATAGAGAACGCTTCGCTTAGTCATCATCATCAGCATCATGAACTGCACAAATGTCAGAGTTAAAGAGCATCTCATCCAAAATTCCACCAGCAGAATTCACATATTGCTTGGTTTGGCAGTTGGCAGCAGTGGTGGATGATACGTTGATGATGAGCCATGCAGAGAGGCAGTGGAACTGTCTGTTGTGCTCTTATATTCAATTCAGTCCAGATTGACGAAGCTTTTGCATGTTTGTGTGTGGATTGCGATTTTGGACGCTGTTGTTGTGATATGTGAGTAGTTCTCTTTCTATCGCAGCTTCTGGAGAAATTCTCTCGTAAAACTAAATACGACCTAAACGTGTACATACATGCTTTCAATTCAGTTTCTGTGCAATCTTCTCTACGTGGCTATCTCTCTCTTTTTTCGTCTGGCATGAAAAATATAGAGCGGATATATTATCTATTGTGCCCGCTGTGATCCTGCTAGTTTATTCCGTTGTTGTAAATCTCATCATTATCCTGATTTTCGCGTGCATGGTGCTGCGCGACTATATACTTGTGATGTGATGTATATAGAATTTTTTTGCTTTTGAGTTGGTTTTTTGTTAAGTTCTCAAGTTCTAAGAGTTCCATCACCCAAAAATAGACAAAAAAGAATTCCCATCATATAGCGTATGTTATTCAAGCAGAAAATACTGGGAATTGATTAAATAAAAGTAAGTGTTTTGTTCTTTTCCCTTTCTTTGTTTGCAAAGTAGAAAATAGTAAAGGTAGAGAAAGCATGGGTGGTTCGCCTACATGGTTTACATTTGGATTTATTTTGGAAATGGAAAGATAAAAAAATGAAGACAGGCGGTACATCTCTTTGTTTTCCCAACAACAACAGACCGCTCAACTTTTAATGTGCGCTTTCCTCTTGAGATATTTTTAAGTGTCAGTGCCAGCATAGCTGACAGTGAGAGAGATTGCTAGCTAAGCAGTCTGTCTACAAAACTTAAAAAAATATAACTGAAGAAATGGAAAGTTTGGAGAAAAGGAGACTGGGAAAGATAGAGAAAGTTTTACTTCACAAGACAGTTTTTTAAACAAAAAAAAGAGAAAGTGAAAAGTAGGATAAATTTCTCCTTGTGCTGTTTTCCATCTTTTTTTACCGAGTTAGTAAACTTTGTGTAAAGTACATACATACATACGTAATTGTTTGGGCGAAAGATAATTTCATGAAAAGAACTGCGTAAATTAGCTTAAAAGAAAAAAAACAGTATGTATGTTTTGTGAATATATGTATCTGTGTGCAGAATAAAAAATGGAATCTAATATAATTAAGTTTAAGTCAAGTCATGGGGTATATTATTTGGAGCGGAAGGAAGTTACATGAATATTTAAGCCAAGTAACACTGTGTGGAACACCGTGCGTGCAAAATGCACATATGCTAACCGTTTAAATCCAGTAATTTCCGGACAGCGATAAAATATGATAAATGAACCGAGTTAACTTGGAAGCAAAATCATTTCAAAGCGGAAAAAGTGAAAATAGTGTTGGGTTGGGGTATATTCTTCCTCCGTGACCATCACTTTTTCAGACGACTTTTTGTGGCAAGAAGCGAAGAAAATCCTCACGGCTGCAGAGATGTGTCTAATGTCCTTGTAAACTATTTTCACAGACACAGAGTTAATTTAATTGACTTTTTAATGGCTATTACGTATATTGGTCCTTTATGCATATGTATATTTCATAGCATGGAGCATGCAAAAATTTTCACTAGAAAGCAGACAAAGTTCATTGTGTTCTCTGATGCATGTAGCATACTAATTCGTTATTTTTTTGTGTGATTTTCCAAATAGGTTTGAAACCGACGCTGCCGCTGTAGGCTGCGGTGAACCAGTTGTTGGAGTACCCGAGTATCCTGTAAGTCTCCTCGGGGAGGCTGGTCATCATCATGGGAGTCATACGGATTTTGACGCGACAATGGCTCAGATTGACATTGAAGATTTCCACTCTGAAGATATTCTATTGAGACTTCCTCCACTTTGTGCTTCCGACCTTCAAGTGAGTAAACAGAAAACTTTTTTCCCTTTTAGCATTGTGTTTACATAACAAACATATATGAACTGACTGTGTGAGTGATGGATGATGACTCGACATGAAACAGAAACCACAATCTATTTTCTGACACCTTTTAAGCAAAAGTTATAAAGGAAAGGTAAAATCTTCCTTTATCATGACGATCAAGAAGTGTGACTTGACGTGACAGGTCGTGTGGTTTTCATCGCTTTTTGGCTGGTGAATGGTGAGCACATTTAGTACGCAGTATAAATGGAATAGACTGTTTACGTATTCATAACGCATTACGCTTTACACCACAATCAACGTAATAGGATTAGATACCTTAAAAGAGGATTGGCTGTGGTTACGTAACTGGAAGAAGAATGCTATTACCTAAGAGTAGGCTTTACATTGTCACTAGAAAATCTTGCAATTTTCCCATTTTCCGCAATAACCGTCATGTCATGTCAAGTCATCCTGTTGTGGTCGTCACGTCACAGGACAAAAATGTGGATTTTACTGCACCAAACCAGTGCACTTTGTACTTTTTAACTATTTACCATTCTATTACGTATTCAGTATTCATGAAATTCTAATGCATAAATAAGCAATGACCTACCCTAAAATGTATGCGGTTTTCAGTGCAGGTTTATTATAAGCGCTATATTGTATCCTAAATCTAAACTAGGTTTAAAGTCTAAAAACCATACATAATAGAAAACTTCCTTACCTATCAACCTACATACAATTTTAAAAGGAAGTTGTGTTTTATATGCGAAATCTCTAACTTTTCTTATAAAAATTTTTTCCTCTATTTTTTTCTTGTCTTTTCTCTGCTGCTGCACACAACTATATAACTACTAACATCAACTTAAATACGAACTGTCTTACTTGTCTGTATCAATCACCATCTTTTCTCTACCGCTTCCTGATTCACATCAACATCTCATCATCTCCAACAAAATCTTCTCTTCTTCACCACGTCCATTATTTTCTGTCTGAAATTTTGCTATAATCTTTTTCTCTCTCTGAACTCACCTCTCGTGTGTGAGTGCAGCAAGGGGAAACTATTGCAAGTATCACAGGCTCGATCTTACAGCATCTCGAATTTGAAGACTCGATGACTCCCAATTCACATTCTGTGGTACATTCCCAATAAAAAAATACTATCGTATAAAACTAATAAAATACAGTTTTTTCGCGCAGTAATGAGCATTCTTTTGCAAGTTGTGTTAGTAGACAAATTGGAATACTTTTATTTGTTGAGTACATGCTTATTAAAATACTTGCTGCTGATGTGTTGCTGCCGGCCAAATTTTGTGCTTTCTCCCAGTGGAATTTTTCAATATAATGATAATTTGAATTTTACTTTTGTTCGGAATGTGTAGGAGGACGATCAAAATGCCCAGTCGATGGACATGTCCATCTGCAAATCGGAGAATTTGTTTTCTCCCATGAACGAAAATCAGGAAGCGCTTCCTTTGTCAACGTTCAGCACAGACTCTTTGGACACGCGCGCTGGGGAAATACTAGCGACATGTATGACAAATCGGAACAATTATACCATAGCATTCCAGGGGATGGAAGAGTCGAATACTTCCAGTACCTACAAAACCGCACCCGGCGAAGGGGCCAGTACCCCGGGTTCGGTAGATTTAATGGAAAATGATGCAGGAATGATGACAAACTGGAGACAAGTGACTTCCAACAATTCCACAGGGAGTCAGAGAGGGAGTGTGGATAACAATAACGGGAGTAATGAATCCAGTACAGGAGGAGGTAGTGGCACTCCCAACAACAACACCTCTCAAACCAGTCGAACCAACAGTTGGAGTACGAGTACCACAACTCGACGGTCGTTAATGACACAAAGCTGTCCACATCCGCCCCGGAATAATAACACCGCGGCGATGATGTGCATGATCACAGCAAACAATTTAGGACTGCTGCGAACAAATCCGGCAGCAGCCATAAAACTTTTTGACATTCAGAATGTACAGACTGTGCAGCTAGCACAGATATACCAGAGACATGTTGCCCAACGTCATAATAATAGGCAGCAGTTGGGCTCTGGCAGTTCCATGACAGATTCTGGTTCTCTCCTAAATAACGCCAATAACAATACCAATAACAATAATAATCCTCCAATGGCAATGATGATGACATCTGGTTCGGCCGGCTCGAGTTTGTCCTCGGGTAGGCATAATACCCCGCAAATTTTGGAGGAGTCCTGGAATAACAATAGGAATCCCATACCTCCAACTACGCCTACACACTACCATCATCCAACTCATCATCCCCATCATCACTACGGTAAATACGGGAGATCTCGCAAACATAATCATTCCTCATCAACAAGCAGCTCATCCTCAACAACACCACAAACCACTACTCAACAATTGGCGGATGCCGTTAGGAAGCTGAGGAGCATTGAAATTCAGACGTCGATCACTCTAGTCACACCACCTCATCACAACAGGCAGTTGTACACAGGAAATCCGAATGACACAATTAACGAGAGTAATGCCAGCACTCCGCTAATGACCACGCAAAGGAATATGAGTACTTGCAGTAGTCAAGTAAGCCAAACCGTAAGCCACCAACAAGTACACCAGAGTCAACAGCATCAACCGCCACCAGTTTACATTTGCTATCCCAGCTATACATTACCAGACTTGAGATTTTTGGAACAGCATCGACCTAAAAACCCTGTAATATTAATGCCCCAAAGGTATAAATCGGGGAAAGGCATCCACAGGACACAGACATCTATGCAGTGCCCGGGTAGTAATGGTGTTGGTGGATATGGCGGTGTTAGTGGATCTAACCCGTATAATAATATTCCAAGGGGACGGCGCCCCCTCTCATGTAATGACATTGAAGAATTACGATCCCGAGATTTGAGTCACGTAAGGGATTGGCCATCGCTAAATTTTTTGCTACCAAAAGAGTACCAGCAAATCCTAGCAGAAATCAAACCGCCAGAGAAACGCGAGCAACGGGATGACTCGGAAAAAGAGACGGCTGACATTAAGGAGGAAAGTTATAGTCAGATGAATGCTGCCGTACCATGCTCTGCGACTAATGCGGCTAATAATAATGTCAGAACGAGTAATAAAGTTGAGGACCCAGTGGGAGGAAGTAGTGCAGCTGCTGCTGCGTTAGCGGGTGCCGGAGAAAGTCCAGTAATATTGAGGCGAAGAATGAATGGAGGTGCTGGTGGCAGGGCTCATCCTACAAAAAGATATAGTATGAATGACGCAGCAGGGTTCTTGGGTCAGCAGCAGCAACAACTACAACAGCAGACCGCTGGGGGTATTGGAATGACCACCAACAGGAATCGTAATGGACTGGCTGAAAAGTTCAAAAGATTTTCGCTTCAGGAAACTCTTCCTGAGGTGGCAGAGATTACATCGGAAATTGCAAAGAATTTGGAACAATTGGAAAGTCTGGCGTTGACGGCAACCACAGGTACTCATTCTCAGGGTGGTGGCACGAGTCACCAGCATCAGTACTATGAAGATACCATTGAGGAGTCTCAGCACAACAATTTCTCCACATCGCCAATGAGTACTGATAATAACATTCCAAATTTCACGGGAGGCATTTCCTCTTCGGAAGAATCGACAACATCAAGCAGTAGCCATCTTCATGCGCATCATCACAAGCGTGTGCCTACAAACACGCCCAAGCAAACATCATTTGTCGATTTTGACAATCACTTCCAGTTGAGAAATCATGCATTCTTTGACGATGGTGGGGCTGCGGCCGCGGCGAGAATTATTGCCCACGTAGCACCAATGTGTCCAGGAGGTGGGGCAACTAAAGGGGGATCTCATCTCCAGAAAACTCTGATTGATATGGCTCAGAAGCAAAGTAAGTTGAATATTTTTGATTATGGAACTTATGGTATTTGGGGAAAGTTTTCTCTCAAAGTTATCAATGCAAATTTTTGTCACTTAAACCAGGCCTGACGGATGCTGTGGCAGGTTCCGTGAATCAGATACAATCAGTTTGGGAGACTACCCAGGCCATCAAAACTGTCACGGGAAGCAGTGGTGGCGCTGCTGGCCCAAATTCTACTACGTCTTCTGGTGGGACAGGAGTTGACAACAAAAACCGGTTGACACCGACAAGTGAAACAGCTTCCACTGGAATTCTCGCATCGCCTCACAAAAGCCTTCACCAAAGCATCATGTCTCAAACTCCGGCTGGAAAAGTTGTCCTGGACAGCTTATGCCCAGCACTCTACTCTCTTCTCAGCGATGGTCTTTGCCCTTTCCTTGAAACAATTTTTGGCCGGGTTCCTAACACGGTTTGGCGAGTGGTTGAGGCCTCAATTCAATACGGTAAGTAAATGTAATATGGTGAAAGGAAGTGAAAGCAATAATAAAATGAGCAAAACAAAGGGGGTCCGTGATGGGTGTACTTGAAATACAACGTTTGTTTTGTGTCATTGCCAGTTATATTCCATTGTTGTACATGACGTTATGAATAATTTTCTGACATTTTGTTATTTTTCATTTCCTTCCTTGTTTACACAGGCCCAACGGCACAGTCACTCAACGAGCTCGTGCTCAGAATAAATAGCGAAGAATTGTTGGCGGAAGGACCTATGAAATTCAACGCTTTTGTTTGTGGCTTGCTCAAGTAAGTCAAAATAAACAAAGAAATATACCAGCGTCCACATTGTTTCCTCTTCATTCCATTCTTTTTCTCTCTCAATATTATTACTTCATATTTTAAATGGATCTAAAAATTATTCCGTAATGTTATGTTTTACAATAGCCTTCGAAATCTCGGCTCCTGGCTAACATTCCTCAGAACAAAGGAGCGTCTACTTCGTACTCACTACGAGCAAGACGCTTTCATGTATTTATGCAACACGACAACACGGTTTCTCTACGATCAAATGCTAGTCAACATGCATCTCCTCTCCAAAGCGCCATTCCCTGCATTCCAACTGGATATTTTCCATGAAACAAAGTTGCTTCATCAGAGCATGAACCCGGTGACCCCTACCAAGTCCCTGCCTGCCTCTCTCCCAGTTTCCAGGAAAAATTCTGTGAAAGGATCTAGTCGTTATAACGCCAGTGGTGGAACAGGCTCATCTGCTGGCAGCACACCAAGAAAATCCACGAGTGCAGATGCACGACCTGTAAAGACACAATCCAAGAATTCCAAATATCATGCAAATCAGTTGAAAAAATCCCAAATGAAAAGATCCTTCTCGGATGAGCGACCAAAGACAAGTAGAGTGGCTCCAAGTACCATTCCCAAATCAAAGACTGCACAGAATATTACTCATGACAGGAGTAATTTACACCATCATCCAGGGGCTGCTGGACCCACTTCCACATTGAATACCAGATTACTCTCCAGATTTCCTTCAAAGCCCAAGATAAGCAATTACTCCAGAGGCGGTGGAGCTGGAGCAGGTGGCTCTGGCGACCATCACCATCATCATCACAGTGGCTCGTCTGGCAGTGTGGATGACGAAGGAAGGGAAAAGGGTATGTCGGAACCAACAAAAGCTCAAAGGCCAAAATCCTTTGATGGAAGTCATCTGACCAACGTGGCAGCAGGAGGAGGTATCCTTCACAAAGGACTCAGTCCTGACTCCAACAAAGACTCTGAAAGATTCCGGCGGTTGCAGATGCAATGGGAGTTGTTGTCCAGTGATGAATCACGAAAAGGGGCGAGTCCTGGACAGTCGCACACGTCCTCCTCCAACACTTCAAACATGACTGCACCTAGTCTAGCGGGAAGCAAGATCCCAAGACCAATTAATTCCCCGACCAGGGGCAACATGGCTACGCATCTGGGAAATGTTAGACCTTCAACGGCTAGCAAACGATAAAAACTAAAGGAAAAAAAAGAGTAACAAGAAAACTATCACGTTTTCTACATAAAAAAGTGACCATACTGTAAATACACGACTTACGACAAAAAAAGAGTAAACCCATATATTATTATAAAGTTTTAGCAAACAGTTAAAATCTCATGAGATCTTGCAAATATGCTGCTGGTGTAAATTGTGCAATATATATGCAATTTTCTATAAAAAAATACAACACACGTATAAACTAATCTCTCTTGTATGACATTACGTAAATCTTATGCAAGATTTGTTTTTTCCACAAAACAAGAAAAAAAATGCTACTACACAAACAGAAAGAAAGAAAAGAATCTAACAAAAATCTCATCTTATAGTCAGATAGGGTTTTTCTTATTACCTTCCTTGTTACTACAAAGCTACATTGTAAATCATGAATAGTTAATGTGCTTACGCAATGTGCATTTTTTGCAACTAGCTTCAAGGTTAAAGAAAACATATATTATATGTGTACAACTACTAGCTTATGTACTAAACTAGAGCTAGAAGTAAACTTCTAGTCCCGTGTTACCCATATGCCATATTAAAGCAATAGTAAAAACGGAGAAAAATGTGACGAAGCAAGAAAAAATCTCTGCTTTCACTTTTACCGGTTGCCATACTTTATAGAAGCCAGTAAATAATATATACGACAGGAATATATATAAATGCCAGTAAACCCACTATTACCATAAATTGTTAGACAATATAGGCAATTACGAAGAAGATAGATTGAAATATAAATGTTTAAAATAGAGTTATAATAATTGTTACAAAAATAACACCGTTTTGCCTGCCACTTTCACCAGTATAATTGCCGCTTATCTCTCTCGTTTTAACTGACAGTCGTTTTCTGGAACTAAAAAAAGTATACAAAAGAATGGGTCTATTGTTCACAAAAAGATGTTAAAACACTCGTTATATCATTTCGTATTAATTGTTGTGATTTTTTATGATTGTTTTCTGTATTATGCATACAGTATCAAAATAATGTCAGTAATTTGTAATAAAAACAAAATATTTTATTGTTCCGCTGCGCTGGTTGCTTATTCGCGGTTATTTAATTAGTAATTACTTTAATAACCAGTTCCAAATTGTCACACACAACATCTCCAATAAATTGCTATCTTAGTATAGCTTGGAGTAATTATAAGTAGTCATATTCTTTATGCTCGCTATATGCATTTTGTGCTCACCGTAATATTAGGAGCTGAGTTTGTGCTAAAATAAATATACGTAAAATGTATAACGGTAGCTTAAATTAAATTATATGAAGTACAGGGGTAGCACTAGTAATTATTCAGAAAACTATATAATAGGTAATGTATTTAGAAAGTAAATGAAGTAGACAATGATAAAAAACATAAAAATGTAGAGTTGTGAGCGTATTGTTAAAAAATATTGTCATTATTGTAATCTTGGTAGTAGTGACTATCTCTAATAAGCTGTGTTATTATTTGTAACCGTAAAACTGTCAATCACTCAAGGAAAACCAATGAAAGAAAGTCAAATGCTTGGAACTTTAAGCTTTACTGTTAAATATATAATTATTATATTAGTTATCAAACAAACTTAAAATTGTATGATAAAAAGTTTGATATGATTGATTATTATAAAAATATTCTATATGAATTTGAATCATTGCTGCCTGATGAGAACTGATTACTTGTAAGGATTGCGTATGTATATAAAAATAAGTGTAACTTTATAAATGACTTTTATGCATTTAATTTCGAAAGTGAATTCGAAAGAGTAAATTGTTGAAATATATCGTTAACTTGTCAATTTAATGTATAGCGTAATTATAATGCTTGGTTTTTTATTTATTTTTTTGACAATTTAGTCTGCTATTTTGTTTTTCATTGTTAAATCAGTCACATCACTCACGTATATACGTTATATACTCCCACGCACTCAAACGTCCTTTTTAAGTAGTATTATTAGTTTATTTGTACTTTTTCATGTTCCGCAAGTAAAAAGTTCGTGTCAACCGATATAGGATTACGAGATAATGATTAATTATAATTAAATTCAACTCTGCCCTGTATAATGGAGAGATTGGTATATTTCTTATGCAAGGATACATAAAAGCACAGTTTTTAGATACAATGTATCTAAACACTGTGATAAAAGAAAACGACACACACACACACTGGATGAAAAATACACGGAATCACAGAACATTTATTTTTTGGCAAAGTGTCTTACGACGACGGAGAAAGTTTTGTAAGCGGGGTAAAATGAGAATGAAGTTGAACTAAAGGGACGAATGTTTAGACAAGAATGAGTTTTCTACTACTACTATATAATATTTAACTGGTCTCATTATTACAGTTGTTGTATTAATTACAATCTCAAGTAAAAAGAATTTATTTTATTTTGTAGTACAAGCCTATATATATGTAGCTATATAATTAATTGTTAACCAGAATTATTTAACTGTATATGTTACAATTAAAATACAAAAGCATTATTGCGTGTAAAATATAAGCTGTTCTTATAAAAAAGTAAGATGGAAATTTTGTTTTGAAATCTTTTATTTAAACTGGAAATTCATTTGTGCAAATGAAACGAAATATCTTAATTGAGTTGACATTTTGGATGAAAGGTTTCCTATTTATGATTATGAATCTCAAAAATAACATGTACGAGTTATTTAAAAACTACATACTTAATCATCTCATTTATGTAGATCTTAACTAGAAAAACTAAGCATACTGTTAAAACTCATGTACGACATAACATACAGAAAATATAAGCTGAATAAAGCAAACTATTACAAAGTATAAATCTACTTAACAAAATGACATCAACATTTTAACAAAGAAACAAAAAAGTTTACCACATGAATATAAAATATATACTCATTGATACATGATCAAACGGCGAGTTTTCCAATTTTTAGTGATCTTCTCACAGAGGAAATGAATGTATACTTGATAAATTGCGTGTGCGTGACAGAGAGTACAATAACGAAAAAAACCGTTAAAAATCTTCCTAATTTTTTCTCCCAAAAATAAAAATTATACACAAAACACGGAAACAGAACCATTCAGAAATGTTCATGTACGACATTTATACTGACGCATTCATTTATAAATTATCGCAACATTTTGCTCTATAAAGCCGTTCAGTTTACAAGTTTAAACCTTTTCTCTTCTCGAACTCGTTCAGATGTATTCGCATTTACAACTCCTCAGCAGCTACGTATATTTAATTATGATAATGAGAAACATAATGGAAACTCAAATTATTTTGTTTATATATCGCAAGTATACTTAACTCGTATCCGGAGACAAGTAATCTTTTCATCTTTGCAAGATCATTTAAAAACAACTTTAATTTTATCCCTAAACCTAATGAACTACAAAAAAATACTATAAAATAAAAGGTATTCTTTAGAGAAATATAAATTGCCTAATGAAAAAAATGTCCTTTGAGGCTAACATAATGTCATGTATGTTGTTTGCGCGGATGTGGCATATATGTATACTTATTACGTACGTACATACTATTTACTTAAATACATCTAAAAAAAGAATTTTAAAGAATTTAATGCGACTATAGTTTATAAGGGTAAGTCTAGATATAATATACAAAATAAACTATAATTTTTGCTGTGCGTGATATTTACATGATGATGAGAAATGAATAAAAAATTATTTGTTCTTTGGCAATATTTAATATCTAAAATCGGGCAGTACAACTGATTTTTCATTGATTATATGCATTATTAGTCATAGATAAGCATTGAACACTACCCTGCAATTAAAAAAAGATTGTCTGTGAATAATTTCATTTACTTAAAACGGGGTACCTCGATACGACAGCCAATAAAGTGGATGTTAAATGCAGTGCTAATTTTTAGCCGTTCCTTCTTTCGTTTTAGACAAACCAATGCTTAATAAGTTTTAAAACAATGCAAATAAGATTTTGTAATGACTCAAGAAGAGTATAGCACTTAAACAATACATTTTATTCCAAAGTATAAAATCAGTCTGTATACATTCTTTCTTCTCTTTAAATTAATCGGTACAAATTCCCAGTTCTATTGTTGATTATCTAGATTAGTATTTCACATGAAATTGTAACTGAAACCTAATGCAGTTGATGAACTATTCATGTCATATTGGGAACCACCGTCTTGATCCACTTGACTATGCCCCATAGTCGAGGAGGAGGTATCCGTTTTAAATTCAGAATGTCCATCATTTGCTGCTGACGATGTTGACGGTTGAGATTTTTTCTTACCACGCTTGTTGTTATTGCCCTTTTCTCCGTCAATGCAAACTCTCTTGTGCGTTCTAAACCCAGTACGGGTACTGAATTTTCTGGGGCACTTTGGACATGAAAAAGGCAACTCCACTGTACCGGTTAAGTGGAATCTTCTCATATGTTTGGAGCGTGTGGCCCGTGTACTAAATCTAGTTGGACATTTTGGGCAAGGGTATGTCGTGATGTTAATGTCTCCTTGAGCTTTTTTTGCACAAGTGTAAACATGTTGTGAAAGTCTCTTACGAAGATTAAATGTTTTTCCACAATATTGACACATTAGATTTAGCTCATAATCAGGTGCATGAGTCATTTCATGCTTCCTCAGAGCACCCTGCAACCGAAATGATTTTCCACACTGTTCACACATGAATGTTTGACCACTCTTCCGCCTTTTCACTCGATCAGGATCTTTAAATGGGGGGCACCAGCTTTTGTATTGCGGATCTTGTTTTTCCTCTTCGCTTAAATGAGACCATCGATGACGCAGCACGCTCTTCTCATTCTTGTAAATTTTTACCGGCTTTCCACAATCAGGACAGTCTTCGTATGTTGCGTGTCCGTGTGTCATTGCAATATGTCTTTGAATAATTCTCCCATCTGCAAATTCTTTCTGGCAAATGTGACACTTGTACATGCCCAAGTGATGGCCACAAATGTGTTGGCGAATTTTCCAAAATCCAGGCGATATTGCTCCGCACGCACCACAAGAGAAGGATGTGCTGTAAGGACGGGGTTTGTACACGCCAGCTGGATTCTTTATTATCTCAATACCTTCCATAAAGACACGCCCGTCTTTCGTTAGAACTGCGTCTGGAAACTTTATATTGTAGCTGTGTGAAGATTTTATACGTTTGGACTTTGGTTTATAGGGTTCTACTTTTTTCTGTGGTCTCTTATCTTCTAAAATAATTCTTCTTGGAGCACTCGGTGCTTCCGATTGCATTGAAAACCATCCATGATCTTTTGTTTTCCCGGAACCTAAGCCTTTTCTCCACCTTGTATTTTTCGCTCTCTTCTTTTTTGGTCCCCTGTAAAAGTTTGAAAAGTACACTAGTAATTTATCACGCTCTTTATAACCATTTTAAACTCAAAATTATTCACTTACCAGTCTTCGTCTTCATCGCCATCCTCTTGATAATCTGGATCACTTTCATTCCCATCTTCCGCATGCTCATGCTCATCATCACTATCACCGTCATCTTCAAAGCTTACATTATTTTTTGCTCGTCTTTCACTTGATCGGGGAACGTCTAACAAGCTGGCATCTTGTTCCCAAAATTTGACTTCCTTTTCAGAAACAACAGATGCGGCATCTTGGGAATCATCAAAGTCATTTTGGAAGCTATCATCGTCAAAATTTGTGTCCTGGTCCATAACAGGATCCTCAATTAATGGCGATTCTGGGGCGGGTGTTGTAACAGTTTCAGTTGTGATTTCTTCTCTCTCCTCTACTGGCTTTTTTGACTTTGGTCTGCCTCTAGTTCTACGTGGTGGGGCTGGTACCGCATCTGTTACGTTATCAGTTGTAATTTTAGAAGGGTTGTCCGAAACGTCGGTAGTGACACTACTGGGATTACAGAAAGCGTCATTTTCACACGGGTCTTTTGCAAACATGTGCGCAGTCGGTCCAGGTTGAATTTCGACTAAAGGTTGTCCCGTTTTCTTACCAAACCGAATTTCTCTTCGCAATTTCAGCTTGTTACGGTAGTCTAAAAGGAGAGAAACGACAAAGCTACTTAAAATGATTTGTAAAAAGAGCAGTACCAAAATCGCCAACAATAACAAATTTTTGAATGATGAATAACAGTTAAATCAATTACTTATCAGAACTTGCTTCCGGAATCCTTCAAATCGGAGAGCAGTTGAGTGAGGTGCTTCTGCCATCCAGTTGTCCACAATTTCAGCGTCTGCTATTCGCTTCTCCACACTTTCAACTTTCTTAAATATTAGTGACTGAATTTCTTCAACCTTTTTGTACAGACTGTGAATTCTTATGACTTCATTTGTACATGATTCACAAAACGAGTAGAATCTAGCATTGGACGCTCTCGGAAACCATTCTCCTTCTGATTTCACATTGAGGTAACAGCAGGCTTTGCGGAAGGTTTCCTCACTCGCTGACAGCGTTTCGGATACAATCAATTCATCGCCACAGACAAAACATCGTTCTCCACTAAACGTAATAAAATTAAGTAACCAAAACACTATTACTACTACAAATATTAAGGCTTACTATGAGCAACCCGGGGATATTCTTATTATTGCTTACCTCTTCACAGCATCTTTGGGTAGGCGTTTTGCAGGTCTTGGTGGAGGATTGCTTGATGTAGTTACCACGAAAGATGATTGAGTTTGAGAAAGAGCACGTGGTTGAGGCTTAACGGTAACAGGTTCTGGTTCAGGTTCAAAGTCCATTTGGAAATCATCCCCTCCGTGATCATTGTAGTCGTTATCATCATTTCCGTCATCATTATCGACCTTTTCAGAGAACGAAAATATACATACAGACTTATACATACACTAATTTTATCAATCAAGTCGACATAATTTAGTTATAAAATATTATTTACCTGTTGCGATGTCTGGGATTGCGTATAGCTTTGTTCCAATTCATCATCACCATCACCATCCTCTACAAAATCCGTAATTCCCGATATAAAATCTTCCAGCGTAGCTACTCCAATTTCGTTTCCGTCTTCATCCACCCTCTTTAAAGAATTCCTGGAAAAATCATAACGTAAATTCATTAGATCCTACACTTCACAAGGAAAATAGTTTTGAATTTGACATTGCTCTTACATTCGACCAGTCTTATTGCCTCTTGCTACTCGGTTATGTACATGATTTCCCCGAAGCTCATACTTTTTCTGTATATTGTCCACAGTAACTATCACAGGGCATCCTATTTGAGCCTTTTGACACGCATACATAACCTTTCCGTCAGTCATATCCCTTTTCCAATAATAAGATTGTCCTTCAATCATCGCTGTGTTATGTCCTTTTACCCGACCTTTCAGGTAAATCAAACCACCTGGTTTCCTATCTTCAAATTCCCCAAGTTCACCGACAGGCTCCGTGTCAACAACGCCAGTCTTTATTATCCCGCTGGACGATGCATTAACACTTTCACTTGTGACCCTTGGAATGGCTGGAGTTATAGATGAACTGGGATCGCTGCTATTGGCTGGTATTCCTGAGTACCCAGCCAAAGGCTCTTCTCCCTCTGGTATGAGATAATCCTCGGGGGTGGTCTTCACCAACTGAATGTTGCCAGATCTCGCCCATCTTCTAACTCGATGAATGAGCGAGTCTTCTTTTGGCATCAACGCACGAACTTCTGGAGACAAATCCTTGAGAACTCTTCGAACAAGGTCTATAGCTTTTACACTTCCCTCAACGGAGAAAGTGAGCTCCCTTAGTCTTTCTATGGCGGCATCTTTTGCTCTCCTGGTAAAAGAAATAAAACGCTTGTCATTAGTCTCATTATTATATACAATGCTTTACAACTTGTCATCTTATCAACGCAACACAACGAACACAAACCCTGTACATTCAATTGGCTTTTCATAAAACCGCCTATGAGGATACTTATCAATATGCTTCATTCAATGAAGTTCATTGCTACAGTTGCTTACTGGCGGTTATGGTTCATGCGTGACCTCTTGTTTGGGCTTAACTACCGGTTTTAGTTATGAATGTATCATTGATCGTCATTATTTCAACCACGATTTTTAAATCAAATGAAATTCCTACAAAATTATCTGTGGCTACTTACTCAAATGATGCAGCCGGTGTATCTAAGCAAGTGTGTTGGCGAGTGACTTTAATGTGTCCGGATCCAATATTTCTTAAAACTCTTCCTTTACATGATTTATCGATACACATATAATGCTCACTAGTTTTACTCTCGGATGTGTAGTAGTACCTTTTATTCTCATGATATAACACCCCACGTCGTGCTCTAAATGGCATTTCACTCTCAGCCATTTTTATTTTTAATAATCAGAAACTTGATAATTATAACTGCAATATAGATTAGAGTAGGAAAAGTGTTTACTTAGGTACCACATAAACTACTAGTAGTAAACTATGTATAATATGCATCATCTCATGTCATAACTTTCTTCTGGGGATAATAAAAGATCACATAAAAATCGTCCACATGAACCATATCCCTTTAACCCTATCACAAGATCAAAGGTAAAATGTTTGCAACTCACTCTGATGACGATATAAAGCATGAATGAGGTTGTGTTTCTGTAATCTGTCCATTCTTTTTGGACAGAATTGCTCTGCCTTTACATCCTCTTATAGAGCACTTTAAATGTACACTAGAATGACTTTGACTAACTTGATAGTAAATTTTATCATCGTGACAAATTTTCCCTTCCTTTTTGTTATGCTTTCGGTTAGCCATCATATTCCCAAACATTTACACATTTCAATTACACAAGATTGGCACAGTTATCTCAACTGTTTAATTATAGTCATCCTACATACTATAGCACAATGGGCACTTAATTTGTCACCAAAAGGACCTAAAAAAATGGATGTTAAGTGTCAAGTCTCCTTTTCTATATTCTTGTTCATTATATAACGACTTGGACAAGCAAACGAGCAACCTCTGTTGTTGCAGTTTTGTTTTGGTTTTTTCAGCTGACTAAAAGCATTGCTGGGAATTCATCCCATAATCCCATCTATCTGTCCTAGACCAAGAAAATGCATGCAACAATTCAACATTATGCACTTGGCAGGTACCCGAACCCGCAGGTAACGTAGTTTTCGAACTCATATATGTTTGGATAATCCTAATGAATGAGAAATATTATACTTTGATTTAATTTCGAACTTATTGGTTCAATAAATCCATGAACTTTCTTTCCCCACGCAGTATTCATTTTTTAAACAGTTTTAATACTATTAGTAATAAACTATTAGTAAAGTACCTTGAAAGTATTTACTTTTTTATACCAATTTATTGAATCTATATAGAAAATGAGTGTGTATGAAAATCGTATAAAAACTTTTAAAAAATTGTCTTACAGCTCAGGGGGAACAGTACAAGTATGAGCCTTCGTTTCCTGAATAATGCTGGTCTTCTTGTTCTTGATAGCCCTTCCAGGGCATTCTTTAAATCTACATTTGAAATGGAAGCTGACTTGGCTATTGGATTGCATGTAGTATTGATACTCATTGTGTTCCATTATTCCACGATGAGCGTACGGCTTTTCATTTTGGTTCTTCGAGGGAGCCATTTTATATAGTCAGATGAACAAAACTGCGTTAACTAAACTTTTAACTAACATATAAAACTATCCACATGTATACTTTATGATTGTTAATAGTCCTTTAATATGTAACGTAATTCATTCGCCATAATACGGTTGAAAAAATAGTTCACATTTCCAGCGAAATTCATTAAAACTGCTAACGTTGGATGTATAATTTGATTGTAAGCTATTGTAAGCTATACTAGGCGAAATGCTTTTATTTGACTTTACAGAGCAATTATTATGCAATTATAAATGATGCAATTCTCGCCAATGTTCATGCAAAACGCTTTAAGAGAATATGTTTTTTGTTAAAGGGCAAGGTGTTTTTAAGGGTTTAACTGACTTTTAAAAAAGGTTTAAACTTACTCGTATGAAGGGACAATACAGGTGTGGGGACGAGTGACCTTGTACTCATTGTCAACGCCCACTATTATTCTCGAGGAACATGACTTTCTCTCCTTGCAACGGAAATACTTTGTGCCATTCTTTTCCTTTTCAAAAGTATACAATTGGCCATCATGTTGCAATTTTGGCCGTGGCTTTCTCCGGCGTCTCCCAATCCCACCACCCCGGCAGTTTCCCGTTTGAGAGTCACTGTCACTACTCATCGTCGTGCTCTGCGTTTCGATATCAATTTATCTTTAGCAGTTTTCATTGAATTTCGCTGTCACCAGTCACCAACACTAACATTTTTTTCAACCGTATTATGTTGTCACACTCAATTTGTCAAGAGTTAACATTGATTGAACTGTTTAATGATCTTCGCATTTATGTGGAGAATGTAACTGACAACAAAGGGAATAATGAAAATGTGAAGTATCTACTTAAATGCACTTTTAAACATGTTCATGCACTTAAAATTAAGAACTTTTGGCAGTGCGAACTGTTGGTTTGGCTTACAACACCATTTTACGGAGAAAGCTTGTAACAGTTTTGACAAAATATGAACAAACCACTAACTAAATGCTTAAGGAACTAGATTAATTAAAACTTTCTCCTTCTCCAACTACTTTAATCCAACACTTAAACTATACTAGAGTAGAGACGAACATCAACAATAACATCACCATATGATGCAAAACCGACGAGGCAGCGAAAGCGAGAAGCTAAAGCACATGCACAGTTTTGCAGAGTGTGTGCAGTAAAGTATGAAGGATGAATTGCGTTTGTAAGCAACACATTTTACATGCTAAATGAATGAGTCTCTGATAATTTTGTCAATTAGTTTCGATTTAATATGCCATCATTTATAAAAACACTTTTCGAAAATAAATATGAGACGAATTTTTCACTGTAAATTGCATGCCTTATTTTCACATAAAGTTGTAATTGAATCCCAATGCGGTTGCTGTACTACTACCTGATCCATATTGGGAACTGGATGATCCAATGGAAGATTGATCATGACTTTGATTGGGTTCCATGGTGGAAACAGTGGAAATGACTGATGGGTCAGCTTTTACTTGTTCAGAATCCCCTGAATACGCCTGAAATGATGTGGAAGGCTGTGATGTGGAAGCAGTTTTACTATTGTATCCATTCTCCCCATCAATACAAACTCTTTTATGATGTCTGAGGCCAACTCGGGTACTGAAGCGTCTTGGACAATTTTGGCATGAAAATGGAAACTCGACAGTGGTGTTGGGGACAGTGCAGTGAAATTTCCTCATGTGCTTGGACCGTGTTGACCGGGTACTAAAACGAGTCGGACATTTTGGACAGGGATACACTCTTGCATTAGTAACGCCTTGGACGTTAGGCCCACAGCGGGGAACATGCCTCGATAATCCTTTCCGCGAACTGAATGTTTTTCCACAAAACTGACACATTAAAGGTATCTCCTGCTGAGGGGTATTATGTCGCATTTCATGTCTTTTAAGAAGCAACTGTAGCTTAAACGATTTCCCACATTGACCACACATGAATGTTTGCTTTCCGGCTTGTGAAGTACGTTGGTTGGGGTCTTTGGATCTTGTCGGCTGCCAGCTTTTATACTGGGGATCCTGCTTTTCTTCTTCACCCAAATGACCCCATCGATGATATTGCATGCTTTTCTTGTACAGTCTTACAGGCTTTCCACAAATAGGACAGTTTCCAATCGTTGGCTCTCCGTGTGTCATTGTAATGTGTTTTTCAACTATGCTTGGTTCCGTGAATTCCTTGTGGCAAATGTGGCACTTGTACATTCCCAAATGATGGCCACAAATGTGTTGGCGAATGTGCCAAAATCCTAAAGATATTTTTCCACAAGAGCCACAAGAATAGGATACACTACACGGGCGGGGTTTGTAAACACCTGGAGGGTTCTTAATTATTTCAACACCTTGCATAAAAACACGACCTTCTTTCGTTAGCACCGCGTCCGGAAACCTGAGCTTGCGTGGACGTTTGCCAGGTTTACATTTTCCACTTTCTTCTGATGGATTTCTTCCTGTTTTGTTCTTCGAGTTTAGGTATTTTGATCGTTTCGAAAAGTGTGTTTTTTTCTTCGTTATTTCCTGATCGTCTTCCACAGAATAATCTGGATCATCTTCCGCTGAATCCAACCCATCATTGTCATCATCATCCGTTTCATAAAATTTTCTCCGTCTGCTACTTCGTCGCCCAATATCAAGCTTGCTTGGTTCACTCTCCCAAAATTTTATTTCTTTTTCAGACGCAACAGATACCGCATCGTCGTGGTCATCAAATTCGTTTAGGAAGCCGTCGTCATCATCTATTGGTGAATCATTAAAAAGGGACTGAGGATTTAGCTCCGGTGGAGAAGTTTGAGATTCTACTACAGCCATTTTCGATTTTGGTCCGCCCCTCGTCCGTCTTCGTGATAATGGAGCAGCAGATTCTCTTACGTTTGTGAAATCAGAGGTACATGTTTTTTGGAAAGCAATTGTTTCCGACGGATCACTGGCAAACATGTGGGCAGATGTCCCCGGTTGAACCTCCGTAAATGACTGTCCAGCCTTTCTCCCAAATCGGATTTCCCTTCGTAATTTCAGTTTGTTACGGTAATCTAGAAAATATGTTATGTCAAAAAGGTTCAAGATAACATTACACCTCACTTGTTCAAGAGTGATTAAAGAAGCATGCATTGCCAGACCACTTACTTATCAGAACTTGCTTCCGGAATCCTTCAAATCGCACAGCAGTTGAGTGAGGTGCTTCTGCCATCCAGTTGTCCACAATTTCAGCATCTGCTATTCGCTTCTCCACACTTTCAACTTTCTTAAATATTAGTGACTGAATTTCTTCGACCTTTTTATATAGACTGTGAATTCTGGTGACTTCATTTGTGCAGGATTCACAAAACGAGTAGAATTTAGCATTGGACGCCCTCGGAAACCATTCTCCTTCTGATTTGACATTGAGGTAACAGCAGGCTTTACGGAAGGTTTCCTCACTCGCTGCCAGTGTTTCGGATACCATTAATTCATCACCACAAACAAAACATCGTTCTCCACTGAAAAGCATTGAATAGTTGAATTTATATGCTTAAATATTTTTGTTATTATACCAGACATTTGATAACAATTTGATAACCCTTACCTCTTAACAGCACTCTGTGCTTGATGCGGCGATTTTCTTGTAGACGGATTGCTTGATGGAGCAATCACCCTGGTACGGCTTTCCCACACTCGGGACATTTCCGGTGAGACAGCTTCCGGAACAGATTCAGAATCCATTTGCAAATCCTCTCCGTCATTCATGAAGTCATCACAACCTGCGTCATCATCATCTCCATCCTCTTCATTGTTTTCCTTTAAAGATATCAATATTCCATTTTAAGTACTCTCAACGCTCCTACCTAATAATACAACAAAAAACTGCTCTTACTGGAAAAGTTGACATCGGGGGAAACATTCCTGCAGCGGATTGACCATGGTTCCTTTCCTGTTGACCAAAGTTGTCTGACTGCTGTGGCCATTCAGTACCGCCAAATGCAGCATCTTCCAACGATGCTACTCCGATTTCATTCCCATCGTCATCAACTCTTTTTAATGGTTTGCTGCAACACAAAGGGAACGTGAAATTAGTTAAAGCATTATAAACATGAATATCAAATGTTTCACCAGTGAATTTGGACTTTTTGCATCACTTACAATTTCAGTCGATTAGCTATCATTATGGAGCGTTTCATCTTGTACGAATGTACATGAGTTCCCCTGAGTTCATACTTTTTCTGAACATTGTCCACAGTCACCGTCACAAGGCACCCTATTTGAGCCTTTTGACAAGCATACAGATCCTTTCCATCCGCTATACTTTGTTTCCAAATGTATTTCAGTCCCTCAATCATCGCTGTACAATGACCATTCACCTGGGCTTGTAAAAATATCAAACCGGACGGTTTCACATCTTTACACTCATCCAGTGCAGTGACAGGTTCTGAGTAAACGACACCAGTTTTCACCACCTCAATTCCTCTAACAATCCCACTTGCATTTGTCGCCGGGTCAGTTGAAGCAGGATCCTGATGCTGTTCCACATTTGACACCCGTAAATGTTCATCACCTTCACCTAAAAGGTAATCTTGAGGGCTAGCCTTCGCCAACTGAATATTATTCGCTTTCGCCCATCTTCTAACCCTGTCAATGAGCAAATGTTCTGTTGGCATCAACGCACGAACTTCTGGAGACACTTCCCTGAGAACCTTTCGAACAAGCTCAATAGCTTTCACATTTCCCCCCTCCTCAACGGAAAGAGTGAGCTCTTTCAGCCTTTCTAAAGCCGCATCTTTTTCTCTCCTGGAAAGAAAATGGGTTTCCAATTAAATCTTATTACTTGTCTCACTCCATTTTTCTCTCTAAAAATCAAATTACTCCTGTAAATCCGGTTGCTCCTCCTCCCAATGTGGGCCAGACAGCTTTCCTTCTCCCGTCCCTGGATGATAGATAAACCTTCCAGGACACTTTTTAATTGTGCATTTCCAGTACTCAACATTATTCCTTTTGGAAACACTGTTCACAATGTAGGAATACCCTTCAGGGTCAATCAGCTTCCTCTTCCCCTTTTGGGTTGTTCCAAAAACAATGTTGTTTGCCATACCTCTAGACTAGAACATATTCAACTATTCATATCAATCATTAACTTAACATTAACTTAAATATTCCAACAATTATAGTCACATTCCAACTAAAAGCACTCTGGGTGTATGAAAATACGATGATGACAAAACACATCTGATCCATTCAAGCACATGCACAGCAGCAAGCATGCTGGTATAACTTCAAGCTTGACAGCTTTTGCACGAGCACTCATGCTTTTCTTTGCGTTTACGTGTCCACTTCCGTTGCGTTTCCGAAAGTTCGGAAGTGCTAGCGACAGAGCATTTTGGAAGTAAAAAATTGGAATATCCTGAAGGAAACCAGTGAAGATGATTTAATGTATGATTTTGTAAAGAATGATTTTGGAAAATTTTGGTAAGTAATGATTTGCAATCTATATGGGAAAAGTTAATGATGCTATTAAGAAAATTGTTTATGAAAATTATTGGTTTTCTTTGCTTGCTTTTTATTCGAAAATTATGACAAAAGTTGAAAGGAAGTACATAATTGTTATCATTTTAGTTAGTTTTGGGCTAGGAAGGGATTTGATGTAAAGAAGACTTCTCAGAGAAGTTAAAAATCAGTATTAAATATTCTTACGATATCAGACAATCAGTTATAATGACTTCATTATTTAAAAAATAAAATAGGTATAATCTCTGTAAACGAAAATTGTTCTCGATGATAAACGGTTTAAAAGATGCATACATATAAACTTAATGCTAAACATCGTCGGCTTGTTCGTCAACGGAGACCGAAACGGGAATGTTTTGGAGATGATCGTCATCATCGTCCTCCTCATCATCGTCAGCATCCTTAACTGTTCCATTTTCATCACCACTATTCCCAGATCCAGTGCCCAAATGGAATAGGTCGGGGATATTTGCAATGTTCGGGTGAGAAATACTTTCTGGGGGATGATGCTGAATAGAAGAGGTGGAAGTAGAAGCGGCGCTAGAGGTGGTAGCGGCCATGCTCTCCAGGTGGATATTGCTGTTGTGGCCAGAAACTGTTGTTTTTAAATTTTTCCGTTTTAACGCTTTCCGAGCATCGCAACAAATTGTTCTGGAATTATAAAATAAATGCAAAATGTAAGAGTGCTCATTTCCTTTCTTCCAATGAAACAAAAATTCTTTCCGAGAGTTCCAACCTTATTTTTCTATTGAGATCTTCCAGTTCGGCAATATTATCGCGAATTCCATACGTTTCGATTGTGTACTCTGGAATGTTAAAAATTCAATTATAAGTTATTGTGAACAAATTTTTATATGGAACAGGTACAATGTAATTTTGTTGTACATATCATACCTCTGAGGGCTTCAAATTTGTATCGGTCCAGCGAGGGTTTTGCCCCTGGTTTGTTACTTCCACAAATGCCTGATGAATTTGCGACTTGTTTCATTCCAAAAACTGCGAATACAAGTTTACGAAGAAATACCGAAGGTTTCAAATTTTCCGTTAGTAGTTGATTTATAAACGATTTGCGAAGAAGTAAACCAGGGGCTAGCATTACAACATCCTCTCCGTCGGCAATGGTCATGGCTTCCATTTCGTCCAAATTATCTTAATTGAGCAAAGAAAGAAACATAACCGTAATCATGTAATCACAAAAGCTCATTACTTTGGTCATATGAATATGCATAATTTTCGTTGAGTTTTACCATCAGGCTGGTTCCAGTAGCTGTTATCCTGTTCCAAAGTAGAATCTTCCCCGTCACCACTATTACTGTACTCGTGTTCTTCTTTGAAATAGTCGGCAGGTCCAGCAGAGCATACAATTTAGACATCGGGATAAATCTGAATAGATAAAAGTGAATAATCAAAACGAAAAATCCAAAATGTCATATTCTCTAGCTTCCAGTAACATACCTGCGGATTCGGTTCATCTTCCATTTCAGCGTCCTCAAGGTACTCATCCTCTTCCTGATGCTGCTCCCCTCTAAGTGACCCAACAGCAGAAACTGAAATGGTGCTTGGAATTTTGATATGCTGAGTTCCTTGCTGAGTAGTACCGGATGAATGATTTATTCTTGAATTGCTTGTCACTGAAGGACCATGAGATAGTCGTGAGGCTGATGAAGGACTACAGCTCACTGGGGCAGGACTTTGATTCAGTTGAGTTCTTAATAAACCAGGAATATTTTGATGAGCAGATTCATCTAATCGGGGTCTTTTATGAGGTACTTGAGTGTGGGAGGATGAGGATGGTTCAGCAGCAGATTTTTCCCCACTGTCAAATATGGCATCTGATAAGGAAACAGTGAAAGCTGGTTCCAGCTCGTACATGTCCTCAGTTTGCTGACCGGTCGCCCTCAATTTTTGTCGGAGTTTCACTTTACTTTTAAAATCTGTAACAAGTTTAAAACATGTTAAATATGTCAACTAAAAATTTATAAGGAAAGTTATATATTTACGTACTTTGTAAAATTTGCAGTCTGAATTTGTGATGCCTTTCTCGAGCAATCCTGATTGCCATCGGTGGACATGGAATATTGTTCCACATTTCCTCCTCATTTTCCTGTTCCTCTCTAGTGGCCATCCAATTTCCAGCAATTTCTGTATCAGCCACAATTCTCTCCAATTTCCACACAAGCTTTTTGATCATTGCTTGAAATTGGTCCATTTTAGTTTGCAACGTATAAATTTCTAGTACCACTCCAGAGCAAAACGCACAGAGTGGCATTTGTTCCCCCGGATTCTGGATAAACCAATACGGTTCCGTTTTGACATACAAGTGACGGCAAAGATTTTGGAAGATTTTATCACTGACATCCTTGCTCAGTGTTCTGATAGTGGCCCCTCCACCACTCTTCTTATTTCCACCACCTCCTGCACCACCAGCTATATTGGAAAAGGAACCGTTATTTGTTCCTCCTGCCGCTGGAGGCGGTGGAAATGAAAATGTATTATTATTATTCAATCTCGCTCCAGTGGAAGTGCTCCCAGCAGCCGTCCCCACAGACGACGGTTGTGGCATCGGTTGGTCCACAACCGGAAGGTCTCCACAGACCAGGCATGGAAATGTCATAATGATTTATTTCCAATTTTTACCTTCAAAAAATTTAATTAGTAAGGAAGAGCTCTAGCAATGAATTTTTGTGCTATATTATTTCCACCCAACAGCCAAAAGTAAAATGGCGATGGCACAGTTTTCATTATGGATTTTCTTCAACAGATCATAGCCCACCCACACCCATACGAGCCATTCCATCCCATGCATTTTTCCACCTTGCTGCTCAGGCAGGCAAACCCTTGCAACCGCAGCCATCCATATTATCTTGAACATCAAAAAGCTATACATTCATTCTACACACAAGCATGCTTTTTTATCATCATCATTGCAATGGGCTGGGTATCTCTTCATTTATACATTTTGGGTATTACGTGGGTTGGGTAGCTTTTAGAGAACAGAGAATAGAGACATGAGAAGTGTGAACGAAGGGAAAAAGGGGAAACCATCGTATAAAGTCGTGTCCTCTACAAAGCTATACTACATTTTTACACACGTTACCTTATAGCATAAAAATATTTGTGTGTAAAGTGGATCACCAAACAACAGCAGCAACACAAATATTTTTTCATGCAATATAGCAAACAAGCTTTTATAAATAAAAAAAAATGATAACTTGAATGCAGAGAGAAGAGAGATAAATAGTACCCAGCCTACTAGCAAGCTATTATCATCTATTCAGAAATTTTCTGCAAAGAACGCAGCGCAGCAGTATGGTATATTATGGTTACGAGGACATGTGGGTGGGCGCTGCAGAGCTATTTTTGTTAAGAATTCACCCAAACCTAAAAGTAGTCTGTATGGAAGATAGTGAAGAGGTCGATATTGATTTTATGCATAAGTAAAATATGAAGTAGGTAATATTTCCTTTAAAAGATGCCATTGCCATTAACTTGCCAATCTCACCTCACTAGCTCATTTACATTAATATTACGCTGTACGGGAAGGTAATTAAAAATTTTTATTTAAAAAATGAACCGTTCGTAAAAAACACATTGACAAATGAACTTACCCACGCCCAGTTTTTCATTTTCCTTCTCTGCGCGCAAAGACTCTTGGCGTTGTAAGGATAAGTTGGTAATTGTGAGGGACATAAATTAATCATATAATTGTTGTTAGCAGGATAATTGATTATAATTTCGAAATCTTTTGTGACGCAAGATGTTATCATTGTTAGCAGTGCTTTAACCAAAGTAACCTTCGTTCTGTTTGCTGTTTGGTCCTGCTGCTGGCGACCCGCTGCGAAATGTACTTAAAAGATTCAGCAATAAGTCTTCTTGAATTTAAACCTAACCAAAAAAAATCTACAGGGTTTTTACATAGCGGTTTCATAATGTTGTTACCATTTAGTAAAAATGATAAATGGTGAAAAATAGCAGTACTGACACTTTTCCCGTGCGCCTTGTTTCGCGCAACGCTGGTAAAAACCATTTTTACAGAATTGGACACAAGCCCTATGAGTCCGTATTTCAATACATTGACACAAACTTTTAGAAAAGACTTCAATTTAGAATTAGGTAATTGGATTCATAAAAAAATCGGGTATTAAAGTTAAGACTCTGTTGCAGATTTAAAAAAAAATGTAACTTTTTTGCATTTATGCCGACGGACAATAGACGAAAATGTAATATACAAAAATTTTTGTATGATAACTTAGGTATGTTGCTGCATTTTTTTCTTATAATTCCCCATCAGCTATATTTGCTACTTGACTTCCTCTTCGTCATCGGCTTTCTCAGATTATTGCTCTAATAATCTGTGTAGCAAAGAGAATTCAAGTATTATTTTCATTTTAGCTACCTATTTTGCACTGCTTTAAGGCATGCGTCCTCTCTGCGATTATTATTACGATGTAATTTCATTTTCATCATCTTCCTTCCTCCTCTCCGACGATTACAACAATAATCAAACTGCCTCTATACACAATTTTATATTGCTCTTTCTGATGATGGACTGGTCGTGCATGGATTTTTCACTTATCATGCTGATTTTAATGTATTTTACCTATTGCTATTATTCTTTTTCGATCACTCTGTGCATATCATCTTCTTATTGAATGCCGCGCTAGTATTTGCATAGACCAAACCAGAAGAGAGAAAATTGAAGTTGAGTGAGTGAATAAACTTTTAAAACTGAAACGCTGCTGATGATGAGAAGCAGAACAGTGGCACAAAAATCCATTTGATCAGATTCGCCTCACCGCGGTCTGCCTGCCACATTTTTAATGTAAAAAATCCACAGGTGTACCCTCTCTGCACACTTGGTTCTCTATTCAACCGGCTACTTTAACAATCTTTTTCAATTGTGTTTATGGCATGCATAGCACAAGCTGGTTAACATGAACATTTTTTTAGCGATTCCACCTCCCCAGTGGTGGAACCTTTAATTCTTATTTAATGTTATTGAATAATGCATTGCATATTACTAGATTACATTGAATTGCATTTTCATCATTTCACTTGGTAAATAATAACATTTTCCGTTCATTCGACTAATCAGCAGGAACATTTTTACTGTCGTGTATTTGCAAGTTAATGGATTTTATGTGCTCTTTCTACATCTTCTGCTTGTCAATGTAAATGGATTATAAAGAATGGTGATGTGATAACAGGAACATGACATTGCTACTTCAAAAAAATATAAGAAGAATAAAACACGTTGAATGAACAACCAGCGAGCAACCAAGAAGAGAGAAGACAAAATCCAAGATATCCAATCTAACCAGCTTACTAAAAACATTAGAATTGGCAGCCGTATTTGATGTGAAGAAGAAACCGGGCAGAAGAAAAGTTGTTTCGTTTAGCATAGTCATCCGTTTTATTTTTCTCTCTTCCGTATAATATTCCTTTCCTTCTATTTCCTTCCGCCAGGTCATGCGGAATTAGTTTCATTATTGTTATGCAATTATGGATTGGACCGCCGGCCGCTCGTTGTGATGATCGGAAGGGGAGATTTTTAGATTAGATTTTTCCCCATGTAACAACGCTCACAATAAAAACAAAACAGTAATAACGACGGTAAAAAATGGAGGGTAGAATTCACTGTGATTATTTTGAAGCATGCATGAAAACCCCTGCAGATCCATTAAGCATTATGTAAAACGATTTTAAAATACCGATATATTCTAACAATTGGTAAGAGTAGAGAGGCTGCAACATACAAAGTGTTACCTAAAAAAACCAAAAGTCTATTTGTGTGCTAAGATGCGTATAAAATGTCAATATCCGATCAAGTAGCACGCAGCGCAGCACACACACACTTCACTGCAATTTAAGAAAAAGTTATACAAAAAAGAAGAAGAAAAGCTCTGTGCCGATTGCAATCGGTAGTATCGACAGGCACATATATATACAGATTATGTTTGTTCATGCAAGAGATAAGCTTTAGTAGTCAAATAAAATATGAAATAAGGTGTATGATAGGATATTATGTATTATAATGAGAAGGCCTGCCAACTGAGCGGACAAGTACAGAAACGGTATCTATATTTCAAATCTTTTTTTTTTCTTCGGCAATCATAGGACCATCCAAGCGTGATTTTTATCTTGTCACTTGTAGTCGGCAAGTCGGTTGAGCGGCTCATGTTTGTTTAAAAAAGAATAATTCCTTGCTTGCGTCTTTTAGCTCGAATCAGGAAGCGTGGTGAGTAGAGAAATTACTATAAAGGAAGAAAATCTACCACGGAATATAGTATCCATTTCTGTACAATAGCTTGCTGCTGTCACTGATATTGATATCCAAGGATAAACTAAGGACTCAGGAGAGAGAAAACAAGAAAAGCCGAAGATGTAAATAAAATGAAAATGTATTTCAAAGTGGTTCATCTTATCGTCGTTTCTAAAAGGCCTTGTTTTTCTCTAAATAATACATTATTATACAATATTCCCATATCCCGCATCAGAAAATGAAAAAGCCATGTCTAGTTTTAGCCGCAAATGAAACGAAAAAATAAATTATGATCACTGGCTGGATTTAAAGCATCTACCTGTTCTTATTTTGCTTTCTTCCATCAAATAAAATGTTCTTTGTGCATTTAGCATTCATTTTTCTATTTACAATGATATCATCACATTGATAAACCTGGTTCGTTGTAAAAGTAAGTACTCAAATGCTATTATGTACTTATTACATAAAACGAGATAAAATGTGTTTTTCTCACCACACACCAACACAGTACTCTACAAACCCTACCTTTTACCCTTTACGCCTAAAGAAACATTTTTTTCCAAACTACAAAGCTAACTGTTTCTCATTGTCGGAAGGTGTAACATTGCGTACATCAGTATACATTATCCATCCCTGTCTGTACTCTGTTGTTGTCGTTGAGTTACTCAACAGCACTCAAAAAAGGGAGCATTTTTCTAAAAAAAACATTATCATGAATACTTATACGCTATATAGTAGAGAGAGTAATCAACATTAGACAATAATGATAATGATGATGACTGTGCGACGACGGCCCAACTTGCAATGAGAAATTCAACGTTTTGTATCTTCTTCCTATCAAAGTGTATAAGCGTACGTACCTATATAAATGAAAGATGTGAGCTATTGTATTAAAACTAAAAGGTAACTGCATGTGAACTCACAAGTTGTTGGCGTTTCTTCTGTCTGCGAAGAAAAAAATAATAAAAATGACTTTCTGTCTGTCTGTGAGTAGTGCCCTGTGCAAAGCCCATCTTTGCCAGCAGCAGTGCATCAGAAGAAACACGAAGAGCACGTTGTGGCAATGCTGCTCTTCTGATGATTTTCCCGACGAATGTTGATAGAAACGGAGATGATGATGACCACGGCGCTTAGAAAACATATAACCGATCCGATGAGGGTAAGGAAAATGGTCAAATAATACTATGTTATACGGATGCTTACAAGCTAAAAAGCTAAAGGGGATGAGAAACCTATAAAAATTAACTTTGTGTAAGGGTAATTTTATGTGTGGGTTATACACAGATATGCATCATGTTATATGTACCTACATAATATATTATGCATCCCATACGCTTTTATATTACTATTATTAAAGCTGTGAAATGGGTCTCAGAATTCTATATGATATGTTTCAGCATTTTTACCTGTGTGAACCGAAGTTACAGGGAAATGGAAAAATATAAAAACTTGCACAGGGTAAAAAAGTTATATTATATATTTTTGTACAGAGATGTAGATTGGAGTGTGGTTTTTATATTGCATTGCTCATGGTCTGGTCTTCCCTTCTCATCATGAGGGAAGCACATAGGATGACTACACAGGTAAGAATCTCTTTGTTAAACTCTTCAAGCATATATATGGGTAGTGACTAGTAATGAATGCTGCTAATAAAAATGGGTAATCCATTTTATGCATGCAAAGGTATGTTAGTTATATGTTTCATTGTTGCATGCATTGCGGCAGTTTTTACATGCTTTATACGTAACACTACCTACGCAATAATGAACAGGTAGATTTTTCAGTCAGCTAGTCGTNATGCATGCAAAGGTATGTTAGTTATATGTTTCATTGTTGCATGCATTGCGGCAGTTTTTACATGCTTTATACGTAACACTACCTACGCAATAATGAACAGGTAGATTTTTCAGTCAGCTAGTCGTCCTTCCTAAACTAAAAAAGTTACTCTTGTCTACTTCTAAATACTATAGTATATGTATTAACGTGACTTTTTCCGTTTATCCTTTTTTACTATTCCTATTGATTCGCTTATAAGAGGAACAACTGGTGTTTTTTTTTCAGTACAATATTCTGAGAACAGGTAAAGTCTTTCAATGCCTTGTGTGCAAACCATATAGAATGATAGGATAAAAGAGAGGTGTTTTGTATTATGACGCTTTATTCAGATACGATGCGTTTTTATATGCACTTTATTCATGAAGCCACATTTATTAACCATTTTATATCTTTCTAATGAAGCCAAGAAGCAACCAGCTAGCCACCTCGCCACATATAATGGTACACATAATATAATACTTGTAATGCCTGTACTCACGCAACTTAACAATATAATGCTACTATGAAACGATGATGATTCTCTCAACAATGCAATGAGTTTTTTTTTACAATCTTACGCTCATTAAGTCATACATGTTCTTTTTGCTGCTCTCTCACAAGAGAACAGAAAACACAGAAGGACACAAGTAAACATTTATTATTTTTACTATTTTACTTTACATCCATCCTTTCTATAAACAAAATGCAAGCAAACAACAGCAGCTCTACAACAATAATGAATTGTTATGAAAAAATATTATTTTTATTCTCTTAACGTTTAACTTGCAATAATAATTGCAAGAGTGAGTGTGTTTGTGTACGGACATGTTATACAAGCAGAGAGACAGTCAAGAGTGGAGCGAAGAGACAAGCAAAATAATATTTTTGTACACGGGCAACAATGGTGTAGTTATTAAGATAAAGTGGCATGAGTACAGTGTCATGTTTGTATGCTCGTGAAAAAAATGCATGCATAGATAACTGTGTTGTGCGAGTACTTCAATTAATAATTGTACAATTCTTGTAATTTTTTTCATACCGTGCGTTGTTGTATGAATTGTACGTGTGTTGTGGTGGTGGCATTTCCTCCTCCTGTGTTCGTTTTCAAAATATTAACAATAATATTAGCAAGCACAGTTTAATTTGCAGTGGCTACAATGAAACCCGATATATTCTTATTATTTGCTACTGCTGTTAGTTCAGACTTGAGAGAGTCCTTTTTAACGGATACGCAGCAACAATAATTTTGCTGAGTTGCTGTACGCATGTCTCTAAAAAGGAAGTTGTCCCTGAGGAAAGCAAGAACAAGTACCTTTTAAGTCATAAGTACTTTCGTGTTTATAAGTGCCTGTATGTGACTATATGACTTGTGTGCCTAAAAAGTCTATTAGCGTGTGACATTTAATGGGCCATTTTCTAAAGTAAAAGCCAAAAAGGAGCAATTAATTTTTTGGCAATTATTTTTAGATTAAGGGAGCGGAGACGAGAGGGCAGAATTATAAGATAACTTGAGAACAATTAAAAAATTAATTACGATTTCATTCTAGACTGATATATGTAATGTTGATGTGCTGTTGTTCTTGTTGAAGCAACCTAATTCTTTTTTATGCGAACAAAGGTGCTCTCTTGTTTGGTTGAAAGTTGAAGCAACAGTCAACTTATCGTCAAATAAAGTCTCAAGCTGACACAAACGTGTGTGGATCTTAATTACTCTCGTAATTAATTTTGGCACAAATGATATAAAAAGAGAGATTTAGAGGGTTTGCCATTTCGTGAAAAAACACGAACCATTAACTTGCACTTTATCTCATCCGCTCAGTGCTCACTTTATAACCAATTAGTTGGATTGTTATTATTATTACAGTGGCAGCAGCTCTAAAGCTATATATTGCAGAGCAACTAGTAGAACAACCACTTGTTGGACCCAAGCTCAAAACATGAATAAAAAACATGAAATCACTTCTATTATTACCAAAAGAAGTGCTTTTAATTAATAAATTTGGGTGAGGATAAGTTTAGTGAAGAAGAGGTGGACAATACAAACTGCCAAAATGTGAAATGTTAATGCAGTGCGTTAGACTATTAATTGTGTTGGTGATGATGATGAATAAGCCGATGTGATGTGATTCCTTGCATGCTGGTAGCTGTAATTCTTGTATAATAGCCACATTAGCATTTTTCATACCAAGCCAGTGCATTTATAATTCTCAGAGTGCATTGCAGATAAACGACCTCGTTTATCTTCTCTCCTTGTCCCTTCTTTTTTTAAAGTCTGCATCTTGGCTTGGCACATTAAAAAACATACAGCAACAATGAGATAACCAAGTTAAAAATTAACATTTTGAAAGAGAGAGAGAGACCTATAGACAGCATACGTGTTAGCCAGCATTTTCTAGCAGTTAATTTCTTGGTAGTGGATTTTTTATATTTTTTCCTTTTTTTCTATTGAACGGACGAAAAGGGGACACTCCCGCATTATTATTACTACATGCATCTTATTTCTCCCTGCAAAAATCCACTTTATTATTTTGGCTATAACAGCAAAAACATGAATATCATGTGGTGAATGTAGATTACCATTTATTGCCATTGTTGTTTAACATTGCATTTGTTGGACAACAGCAGACCAAGGATTGAGATCGCATCTTATTCCTTGTGTGTAAGCCTGACGTGATGATGAGCAAAATTCTATGTATATATACCGTACACACAGGTAATGCATGTGGTTGGTTTTGCCTACCTGTTGATCTGCATCTGTATAAATGCATGACTCTAATTCTTTCACGACAGCCAACAATCAAATGATATTGTTGACCAAACTAAAAAAAAGTGTAACCATCATCATCACATTTTATAAGCTATATCTTTCTATTGGGTTGGGTATATATATTATCGCATGTTCGTGTCCACTGTCCACTATCCTACCCAATACCACTGTTTTTTAAACAGAAAATCCTGCTGGTAGTAAGATCTCTGTATATAGACAGTGAGGTAGTGTGTGTGTGCACGAAGATGTGATGATGGGCCCCATCACATTACATTTCACATCAGCGTCATCATCATCACCACGATAGTAGCCCCAGTACATCTGCAAAACTTAATTTAGTTTACGACAACGCTGACGATAGAAAAGTTCATCAGAAGAAGATGAGAGCGAGAAGAAGGATCGCGTTTCGTTCATGAATTTTTGTGGTTTTTTTCAGCTCCTGTACAGTTTTGTGCCTCGTGTGTCTATGTGCAATTCCGTGGTTAGTGGAGTGGAAGTAGTAGAGTGGTGGTAAAAAATATATATGTAACTGATGCATAATATATATATCGCGCTCTGCAAATAGCTTTGCGCGATAAGAATGAATTGAAGTGAAGAACAATAAAATAAAATACAATATAATGTATTTATTCACGAATGAAGAAACTAAGCTGATTTAACAAGTCAATTGGAAATGGACAATAAAGATATTGCATTTTTTGCAATGTAACAATTTTATCATCATCACCAGTTTATACTATCCTTTCTGCATAATAAATAGCTATGCAGCAACAACAATTCTGCTAAAAGATAATATTACGGGGAGACTACTACTAAAAGGACGTGTTTTGTTCATTTTAATCACGGCGCGGCTACAAGAGATTAGATTAAACTTGTTGCTATTTTAATTCGATTGTGTTCCTTGAAGGATATTTTGAGATTATCGCATTACACTCTACATTATTTTCTGATATTTAATGCTAATCTGTCGTACCAACACGTGAAATAGTGAATGGATCGATTTATTATTTGCGAATAAAAGTGAGGTCGGCAGTCGGGAGTAAAAATGCGAAAATTTATTGCTACGTCGTGGTGGGAGCTAAGTAAACTATTTTTTCTTGATTTTTGATGCATTGTACTATAGGCGAACAAAATGAACTGACCAAAGATGATATGAAATGAATACATAATATGCTAAAGATATATAGAACACACGGCTGCTACCACCAAATAATATTAATCGTGTTATATAAAACTAACTCTCACTCAACTTGTCTATAAGTTTTATTCTAGTTTTTTATTTTTTTTATAAAAAAAGTGCCTGCAGAAATCTAGAAGAGAAAGACGAAAAAAGGGGCATGGTTTTTAGTTCGCAGGAGAGTAGGCAAACTCAATTGAAGAATGTGAGTAATGTGCTTGCTGATATATTCATGAGGATGATAAAATGACTATAAATATTGCCGAAGAGAAATATACGTAAACTAGTGACCCATGGAAGAAATTAGAACTTCGTGCGAACTCATGCCATAAATAGTGATTTTCAAATGAGCGGTCACATGTCTTTTGATG
>JAHZMV010001807.1:0-10463 GCA_027743765.1 Coecobrya sp. COE2
GCCTGTCATATTGATCTAATCACAGTTGAAAATCAATAATTTCGTTTTTGCAAAACTATAATGTAGTAGAAAGGTTAAAAAGGAGAAGTTCTAATATAATCGATGTTCAATCTATCTGAAGCATACTGTTAAAAATCTTAAAAATTATTATTTATCATATAAACCATTTCATTGCCATCGTTCATATCAGATTCAGACGAATCGGCAATTTTATAACTTACAAAAGCATTTTAAATACATGTTTTGTGTTGCAATAGTTCTAACATAGAAAATGTGACCGACCAACATAGAGATTTTTAAATTCATATTACGGAAAAAGTTCTCCCCTTTTATATAAATACATACTTTATGATTTTAAATGTTCTTATTAATTAAATTAGAATTTGTTAATAAATATCTATGTACTTTTATACAGGCTTTTTATTGGCCTTAGAGAAATACTTTACAAAAAGGAAAATATGGGCAAATAATTTTCTTGGCCTACCTTCTCAGATCAGCGATATATCTACATAATACATCATTTTTATTTTAAAAAATATTTTCACAATTTTGTTCATGTTTACGAAAAACCAAATCAATAATTTCTCTCTCAATTCTATTTCTTCAAAGAAATATAAAAAATGTGTATTTTACTTAGAATTAAGAATAACGAAAGTTATAAATTAAGTAAATTACTTTATATAATAAATACTACATGTAAATCATTTCAATACCCTTTGTCGCTTAGTACAATTTCCTCGTTTCGGTTTCCAAAAGGATCTGTGTAACAGCCTACCTTTCAAAATTGCGATCTTGTCTACAATTTTGATCTCTTCTACCCGCACCGTGTCCATTAAAAACTATAATCAAGTACATTTCTCTTTCTCCCAGTTGCAAAACTGAAAGCACCTTACCTGCTACCTATATCATCCTACCCTAAAAGCCAAAAGTTAGAGAACCAAAATTTCTGTCCTTAGAGTTTGCTTCTCAATGGTGAATAATACAATGGCCTGGTAATCATAGAGGATGCATCTGCCTCATAATCATCACTATCGTCTAACTCCCAACAGCATCAGCAGCAATAAAAAACAATATTAATATCCATCCATTCCGCTATTGTTTTCTCTAAATGCCATTTTTTATTTAATGTTCTCTGCCCATTATCATTATTACCATATTCTTACAACTTGAATATTCTTACTGTTTTGTAGTATATAGCATGTTGTTGTGGTCGTTTGTTGCTACAAGTACATCACACATAAAAAAATCCCGTACATGCCTGTTACATGCTCCATAATCACAATCGTCGTCTCCATAGTCATAACGATAATTACTACTGGTGCTACTAAAAAGCGAGTAAGTTTTTACAACGCTTAATTACCAAGAGGCAGGCATTCGCTATATATTTAATTTTTTCTAGGTGCCCTGCTCATCTTTCCTTTTAAAAAAATGGTTTCTGCTCGCTTATTCTTCTCTGTTGTGTTTTCTCTTATTTTTCGTGTAGAAACAATCTAGTGAGCACAATGGGAAATATGTATATGCATTTGAAGCAGCAGCAGTTGGCTTTTGTCTTGGGTGGAGCTCTCAAAGTTTCTTGACTTTTTTGTCAGCTTTAAACTGTGAGTTGAGTTGATTGCTATGGTGTCGTCCCATCTTCCTATTTTATTTCTGTGTCTCTCCTTCTGACAAATCTCTGGCTTGCTTGTTGTTGTTTTCTGGCTTGTTTAAAAGACACACTCACAGAGGCATGGCATGACGATGACAAACCTGGGTAATATATTGCACCCGGCATGTTCTAAAAATGTGTCGGTGCAGATATTTGTGATCGCTTCTTGAAAGATACGACAAGCTTTTTTCAAAGATCATTATCGTCTGCATCTTCATAGATACACCTAACTAACATGAACATGCTTTGTAATATTGGGAACGTGTGTATAATGATAATAATGGTGTTAGTTTGATGGTGGTCTCTGGTCTTTAAAAAATCCCTTAAAATTTTCATCATCCGTATAGTAACCGCTGTTGACGATTGATTGGATTGATCTGACTTGGGTAACACACTAATTACTCATTTAATCCTCTGTGTAGTACACATTCTGCTCTGGAGCAGCGCGGTGATGATGAGCAGGCCAAAGAAGACTTGGGAGCAGGACACGAAAGACCAATAAGCCAACAACAGCAGGCCAAAAGCATTAAAATATTTTGGCTTAGTTTCAGCAAACTACGGAACAGAGCTCACAAGAGAATTGTTCTGCTGATGCTGCTGCTGGTAAAAAGGTGAAAATAGTCATGGCATGCCACAAAAGCCAAAGTCATGCCAAAGTAACTTGAGCAAGTCAAGTCAAAGCTTCACTCACTCAATAATAAAGCCTTTTCTGATCATCACCGTATCGCCGTCATCATATCAAATGATCATTATTGTTATTAGGGAAAATGTATAGTAAAACTTTATCCCGCTTATTATTATTAGACCAGTGATGCTCTAACCCGAGTCTCATCTGCCTAAGCTTGTTGGTTTTTCTATTCATCCATCTCATTTTATCAACGTGGTCTTTGAAAACCTTTTTAATTTTTTACATGATCCTCATCAGGAGAAAAAGAGAAGGTTCATTCCGCAGCCTTTGTGTGTTTGCTGCTGACTTGAACCAGCGTTTCTGAGTGAGCTTTGAGTCTTTTCAAAAGAGAGAGATTCTCAGGGGACCCCAGAGAAAGAAGAGCGTATCGTATCGCATCACATATTATCTCTCTCGTCTCTTGACTTTTACTGCATCATAGCTGTTTTCACAGCGTATTATTTACCTGCTTGTACTATTACCACTGGTAATGATACTACTACGCACTCCGCTCATACGTGATCTGATGATCTCTGTGATCTGGTGAATGCCTGTCTAGAGGACCGAAGTTAATTAGTTTGCTGTGCTGCTCAACAAAGTATCGGTATCATCGGTCGGTCGTCGGAATGAAAAGAGAGAAAAAACTTTGTTCTAGCTTACATGCTACTCACTATGTTAGCCTTGACTTGATGGCTGCACTGTTACTTTTCATCTGACCAAAAGCAATATCGAGCGAGTGTGTATGTACTGAATGAAGAGTTTTGTCCATAGTGGACTTCTTATCGGTTGGATGAAATGCTGGGTATCAAATGACGTACACAGTTCATTGTTTTTCCTTATATATTTATTCCAGTGTTGTCCCTTTTACGCATCCAAAATTATACAATGTGGACGATGGGTAAACACTGCGATGAAAATCAGGAGAAAAAACTGGCGACCTGGCAGCAGAGTGACCGCAACTCGGTGAGTGAGTTGAAATAGTAGTGATGTGATGGCAGCCGAGTAATTAATCAATGTACACCTTTCCTCGTGTGTAGGTAGAATTCCTTTCTTTTTTCGCCGCTTGGATTTATTAACTTTTGCCACAAAAAATTTAATATCGTCAAAGACAAAATGAATCATTGTTCAACTCAAAGCAAGCATCATTCACTTGAAACTTGCAACATTTTTCCATCCCATTGTTCAATTTTCCGGCTAAGAATTTTCCTTTGAATAAGTAAAAATGTTATAACGTGATATGATATATTAGGATATAATCATGATGAAAATGATGAATGACTCGGTGAACTGATAGACATGGACAGGAGAACAATAAAAAAGAGAAGAGAGAAAGAGCAGAGGAGAATGGTATATTATGCAATAATAATGGATTATGTAAAAATGAGAAGAAAAAACATATTTTCTTCTGGAGTCTTTTTTATTTTGGATGGTTTATTTGTTTCCTGAAAGCGTGAAATGAGAAGATAATAAAAAGTCAGAAAGGAACAATAGGAACAAAAAGATGGAATGCATTTTAGTGATCTCGTTTGAGTAGAATGTAATTAATAAAATAGTAAGTTATCAGCTTTCTCATTTTTCTTCTCTATCCCTTTCTGGAGAAAAATAATTGGGCGAAAAAAAAAGAAATCAGAGAGCTTGTTATTGTTTTTATCCGGTAGTAGCTCAAGAATAGTTTCTTTTCCAGATCCGTGCTCACCATCATTCGCCAGGCCACCATCAGCGATGCAAGACCCTAAATAATGAAGAGGGGGAATGTTTCTCCGCAATTATTGTTTATAGCTTTTACTTTTTTACTTAATTATTATGGTGTATATTCATTGAAAATTGCTATGTATTTTTCTTCCATTTATCCCGTGTTTATTTCCCCGTAAAAAGTTAAGTAGCTTATAATATTATTCTCCTCTTAAAACTTGCCATTCACAAATGACATCAAAATTACCAGTCCCCAGAAATTTTTAAAATCTTGCAAATATTAAAGAAGGTTTATTCTATGGATACTTGTTCCATAGCTACAACTCTAAGATACCGCATATATGTAGTTGATGTTTCCTTGAATATGGCGTGAAATAAGCTTTTTCTGTTCCTTTCTTTTTGATTGCATCGCTTTTCCATTCTTTATCCTTGTATGAACGACGTGGATCTGTTCACAGTTATTTTTTAACGAAAATAATCAATTTCCTTTTTCTAATTTCTATCCTGAAAATTAAAACCTTTTTGTTTAGCAATTAACGTTTTTCTTTCTTTTCCGTCTATGCTTTTTGTCAACTCATTTATTGTTCATTTACATATTTTTAGCCTGTAAGAAGCAGCTCTTTTGCTCTGCCGATCTTTATGCGAAATGGCTGGCAAGGCAGTGTAAATACACAACACTATCCAAACCTGTTTTAATTCCTTGTCATTATTTCACCGCAGTAGTGGAAGTCGTCATCTGCACGCCTCGTCATCATCGTCATCCAAATAAAAATATGTGCCTACCTAATCGTTATGGTTGTTGCATTGCATTGCACAATTAACTATGATTATAAAAGGCAGAGAGAAACGAAACGAAACCACAACAGCTTGTATCTCTCATCTTTTACTTTTTATCTTGTGTGCTTATGTAGTCTATGCTAATTAAGCCAGAGTAATTAGTGCAGCTTAATGGGATATTTGAGCTGTGGTGCTGCTGCTGCAGCAGATGAGGTTCTTTCTTTCTCGCAGAAGCTTTTACAAAATTTTATATCCATTCCACTTGTTTCATCTTTCTTCCTCATCATTCCTCGTGCTCATCACCATCATCATCTTCGAAATGCTGCCTCTCTCACACACTCACTCTCTCTAGTAATTACATACACTCTTTCTTTCCTTTTCCTCCTCCTCAGTCGCATCCTTATCATCATCGCATCCAAAGCCACGAATAAAAGGAGTAAATTACATTGTTACTTTACTTTACTCCTTCGTCTTCTCTCCTTTCAATTACAACGCCACCACTTTTCCTCCTTTTTACTACGAATAATACTGCTACAGAAGAGGAAGGGACTGATCATGATCACTTTCATACGTTCGTTGTGATATCATCAACAGCAGTATTTACCGAATTCCTATTGCGAATTATTATTCTAAAATAATAAATAAACATCAGATAAGCGTTGTAAGGAAGTAGTCGGACAAAGAAATGCTTAATGCACAAAGACATTTTTGTCTTTCCTGTATTTTCTGTATTGAATTTTCTCTACACTTTAGTAGTGAAACTAAATATTCGCAAAATATCAGCCAGACAGACAGACTACACAGACGATACTACAGAAAGTGGATGTCAGTGCTACTCAATAATGCTATGAAATTTACAGAGCGAAAAAGGGGAAGATCTTCTCTTTCTCTGGTGTCGTTTTAATTGTAAAATTGAGTCAGTCTTCTCATCTCAGTTACTTTTTAAGACAATGAAAATGACAAGAGTCAAATCCTTTTGCAGGCAATGTCTATAATACAGCCTGGCTAGTGGCTGATACAGGAAAAAAGATATGAATCTCCATCCCTCTTTCCCAAATTCTCCTCATCACCATGATCATATCGTCATCATGCAATATGTCATATAATTTTATTTTCTGACTTAATTTTTTTATTTACTAATTCACGGCATCGTTTTCTACACATGTTACTTCTCTCCTCTCTCTCTCTGACCGAGCTCGTCCTCACGTGCACTTTAGTACGTGGACAGTAGTACTGCTGCTGACTGCTACCCAAGTCGTGAATTTTGTTAAGAAATAAAATGCAAACTTGATTATTTTTTCATTGCACTGCTTCAATTGAGCTCTATCACTGATACCCATTCACCGTCATTGCTTTAGAAAAATAAAAAGTCATACTTGGATTTTATGTTCATTGTCATCCTCATATTCCTCACTTGTTTTCGTAAGGGATCCTCCTCCCATCTTTTCATTTTTAACTGTCGTCCTCATGTTCCTCCTTTCTCGTCTTCCTCATCAACAGTGTCATTTAATGAGGATAACAACGATGATGATGATTACGCCTAATGTTTAATCTTAACTTTTTTGGCGAAAACGCTTCGTGTTACAAAACAAAGCATATCATCATAATAAAATTCATTAATTTTTCTTATGTCTTGATCAAGTCAAGAGGAGAAAGAAGAAAGAGATGTGGTAGTGCTCTTCTACTACTACACTATACTCACTTTGGCTGCCATTACCACCATCGCACACATTTTTTGTTTCATGGTTAGTTTACCTCTTGCGGTTAGAATTTCCTCCTGCTAGACTTACCACCACACTGCATAGAGTGGTAATATGGTAATGACTTGTGCTTGGAAATACGGCGGTGGTGATGATGGGATGATGCTCTAATAATTTTTGAAGAGGAGGATGGATTGAGGATGTTGCAAGTTGCTGACTGAACAAATACAAAATTTGGCTAAAGCTTTTTTGGTTTGTGATGATGAGATTGTTGATGAGACGAAAAGAAGAGAAGCCGGCTGGATATCAATTAAAAATCTCGCTTGTTCTCGTCTGCTTGGCTTGTCGACGATACGGGAGCATCATCTCAGCTGCCACCAGAGCTCTTAGCTTTGGCTTTATGCTTCCGGNAACAAATACAAAATTTGGCTAAAGCTTTTTTGGTTTGTGATGATGAGATTGTTGATGAGACGAAAAGAAGAGAAGCCGGCTGGATATCAATTAAAAATCTCGCTTGTTCTCGTCTGCTTGGCTTGTCGACGATACGGGAGCATCATCTCAGCTGCCACCAGAGCTCTTAGCTTTGGCTTTATGCTTCCGGAACTCATTTGTAACTTGATGTTCGCCGATGGAAAAAAAGAAGAAGGGGAAATGATGAAAATGGAGAGAACTGTGTAATTTTATGCAACATCAATAAAAAACTATGGAGAGAAAGAGATTGGGGAGAAGAAGCATACGGAGAGAGATTCACTTTTTAGTGCGATTTTTCCTACGACTTGGTTTGATAGTATTCACCTGTTTCTTTATAATGACGGGAATGACGATGTAACATGATAAAGTTAGCGAAGAAGAAAGACAATGAAAAATGGAATTAAACTTGTAAATTTCTCCCTCTCTGTGAACAAGTTGTGTTCCCACAAAGAAGCTATAATGTAAAGCCTTCATCTCGCAATAAGGAACGGGAGTAAAGCACCATTTGTCTATTTTGTTTGACAGGAGTATCGAGTGAAGCGTCAGACGTTTCTCTTGTTCTTCGCGTGAAATATAATGAAATGGTCAGTGAGTGGAAGGGAGATATGTAGACAGAGAAGAAGGAGATGAACAAATTATTCGTTCTGTTACTTGTTACTGAAGGTAAAGAAGAAAAGCGCTTCAAAATATTATTATCATTATTGGGTTATTGTAGACAGATAAGCTGCAGATGAATAAAATGTTAATCATGACACAAGAGAGCGAGAAAGAAAATGATACAATAGTCCAGGTCGACCTTTTTTCAGCTTAGGCCCGGTAGGGGTTCTTGTATACTAGTGTGTTGTGGTAATCAAATACAACGTACCCATTTTTTGTATCAGAGATGCATATATAGACACAGGAAAATCAAAATATGTCAATAAAAAGTTATAGGAAATCAACCATGTTTTTTTATTATGACCACGAAAAGACAAAAAATATTATTATCATTATTGGGTTATTGTAGACAGATAAGCTGCAGATGAATAAAATGTTAATCATGACACAAGAGAGCGAGAAAGAAAATGATACAATGGTCCAGGTCGACCTTTTTTCAGCTTAGGCCCGGTAGGGGTTCTTGTATACCAGTGTGTTGTGGTAATCAAATACAACGTACCCACTTTTTTTATCAGAGATGCATATATAGACACAGGAAAATCAAAATATGTCAATAAAAAGTTATAGGAAATCAACCATGTTTTTTTATTATGACCACGAAAAGACAATGAAAAATTTGTAGCATGAAGTGAAAATATAATTTTCCTGGTGTGAGCTTTCTAGGAACGTAATACTCAATAATGCACAATAAAAAGTTATAGGAAATCAACCATGTTTTTTTATTATGACCACGAAAAGACAATGAAAAATTTGTAGCATGAAGTGAAAATATAATTTTCCTGGTGTGAGCTTTCTAGGAATGTAATACTCAATAATGCATGCAGAGATTAGCAGCGAAGGAGTAATAAAAAATATACAGGATATTATGGAAATCAAATCAAATCTGACTCACGAAGGAATTATATGAACACGACATAAGATTTTGGAATAATAATCAGAGTGAAGAGGAGAAGAAGAAGCATTTAATGAAAAGATGAGAGAATTGATTTGATTTGATGGCCACAGAAGAGACCATCATGAAGACGAAGAAAAACAATCAAAATATTACAAATTTACAATGTACAGTGCAATAAAAACAGAGTGGAGAGGAATAAGCTTTAGAAATAAAATGTGTGGCTGCTGCTGTGTGTGGTAGTGGTGTGGGTATTTTATATTTTATTGCACACTACCATCCAACCACCACCACTTGGACAACAATAGGAAACGCTTTTTATTGTTGTGATGTGTTTTGCCTAGGCCTTTTTTATATTATGCTAAGTAAGTATTTTCCTTGCTAATTTGAAACAAGTCAATAGCAGCGGGAGATCCAGCCAGGCAAGCACACAGAACATAAACTGACGACTGCACCACTACAAGAAGCTGGCAACATTTCTGCCAAGTTTTGACATCATCACGTGTGGCGTGGCAGCAACCAAAAGCATGATTCCAATGGTGTGAAAAACATCATTTTCTCTCTTGGCTGTTTCATGAGGAGAAACCAGGTGAATAATGGGAATAAAAACAAGGAAAGAATAAAAGATGACTAATTGGAAAATAGCGTGGGGCTACTCACGACTCTTTTCAAAGGTGACGCCAGGGAACAAGCATTGATGATGGCGACAATGACCAAACTTTTGCCCGGTAAATGCACAGAGAAGATTAGTAGTGTTCGAAATGTAAAGAGAGGTCTACAATGTGCAAACACTCTATAATATACCCGTTACATCTGAAAATCAATCAAAACATGAATATCTTTAACTTTTATAAACTGTATTTGATTGAAATTATTTCTCCTTCAGCCGATAGGTTTCTTACATATTACATGACAAACTCTTGACACAATTCATTGTAAACCTGATTCTAATTTGATTACTTTGCATTAACATCTTTACATTGAGCATCCATCTAATCACTTTAGCCATGTATCTCCTCCATCTCCTCAGAAATAATCCTTTCATTTTTTTTCCAAAGAATAAAAGATCTGTCGCATCTCTTTTTTATGCAAAGACATAAAAGGTATATTATTACTCATGTAATGAGAAATAATCCTTTCATTTTTTTCCAAAGAATAAAAGATCTGTCGCATCTCTTTTTTATGCAAAGACATAAAAGGTATATTATTACTCATGTAATGAATGGAACCCCAGCTCCAAACCAGTACAAGAAAACTTGACTTTTTCTCGTTTGTCGCTTCTTTTTTTTCTCCCTTTTTCCACTAAACTAGTAATAATGACTTGATATATAGTCAACTAATGCGAGTAATGCATTCTTTTCATCATTATTACAATACATTACACCAGCATAAGCACCCCACCACCACAAAAACTTCTTTACTGCATACTTCAAAGTATCTTGCATAAAAGCTCAACAAAACTACTCACTTTATAGTGTAAACTAGCTGACAAGATAGAAAAAATGCCTTTTTAAAATATATATCTTGTTCTTCTTGTTCCTAAGAAAAGGAAAAGGGATAAGGGCGTTTAGTAAACTTTGGAGAATTTTTTTATACTTTTTTGTGGCTTCTGCTATTCCATGTTTCTGGCACGGTACAAAAAAAAAGAGAAGAAAGAAGGGAAGCAAAAATCAAAAAGAACGAGAGAGAGAAAAATCGTCTCTCTCTCGTTCATTTTCAAAGAATAAAAGTGCTGACTCGTCCAGAAAAGAATGCCATAAGTCTCTCTGTTTCCCTCTGCTTCCTTGTCTTCCTAATTCCTTTTTTCTTTCTTCATTTGGGACAATTTTTCCGAACGTCGCATGAACAACCGAACCATCCTAGACCAAACCACCAGGAAGAAAAAGAGAGGAACATAATGTTATTGTATAACAAGCAGACAGAACAAGTGATTAACAATTAGATGAATTGTTTTGCGGGGGG
>JAHZMV010001808.1:4615-15918 GCA_027743765.1 Coecobrya sp. COE2
TAAATATGTATATATTTTTATATAATACAGTATAATAATATTACTCTGTTCATCATATCTCAACTCAAAATACATTCATACGTACATAAGCTTGTCAATAAGCTAAAATTCATACAGCAATAAATAAACCGGCCAATAATAAAGTTGATGATGATGTTAATTGTTTGTGTGCAAGCCTGCTCAATATCAAAATACATTCTTTAGAGAGGTAGAGAGTTCAGGATGATGAAGATTAAGGTCTCCTTTCGGACTTGAGAAAAAGGGAACAGTCCACTCACATTTTTCATGCTTATTACAACAATGTTGGCTTTTATTGAGCGGAGAGTCATGAAATTAAGTGGTGCTGCTTGACTTTCTTATTCTGTTTAAGTGTTCACATGCTTTAAGTATGCCATATTATGCTATAAATATTATCATCCCACAACACTCCACGTTAACAGTGACTTTGGACAATAATTATATGTGTTATCAATAGTCAACAGTAACAGTATGAAACAGTGTACTTAAGTTTATACATTTTGTTAATTTTTTATTAGCCGTCTATGAATTTAACTGTTTCGTGTTTAAGTACCATGTCAAGTCCTAGGCCTAATAATGTTATCAGTCCTTAATAACGCACGTTTGGTGATTTTATGTATAATCTTTACGTGTTTACTTCATACAGCATTGGGTGACTTATTTTATTTTATGTAATGAAATATGTGATGAAAACGTACACGAATAGTACAAATTTGCCCAAAAAATATATGTCTCTAAGAAGGTGATTTACAGTCAAAGAGAATCTTGTGTATGTATTGTCCATAAAATTGGTAATGTTTTCCTATGATTTTCGCTGCAACAACAACATTAAAACTTTCAAAAAACCATATCCTGGGTGGAACAACTACTTAATTTTGAAAGTTTAGTAGTGTACATTAATAAAAATTTCCTATTTTGATGTCAATCTCATAAAACTAGAATAATATGACAACACAGCTAGCCACATTATAAGTCACATTTTATATTTTTGTATTTTTTCCGATATTTTTTCAATTTTCGGAAAAGAGGCAAGTTTCAGATGCTACTGTAACAAATGAACTTAAGTTATGATCAATATTTAATCCTAATTCTCGTGCATTATTAAAGTTTTGCTTTCTTCTTGGTGGTCATGAAATGTTACTTGTTATATAATATAAAACCAGAAGCACCCCTTAAATCGACACTAGCCAATATATTATAACCCTACTATGAATTTATATAAGCAGGTATTAAAGGAAGGAATCGGCAGTATAACTGACCTCGTACTAGTAAGTTTTAAGGCTTCATCATTGTTGTCTCAATATGTGTACGATGTTTGCTGCATAAACATTGCATTAATTTAAGTGCTACAGACATTTCTTCAAATGACGATTCCTATAACGTTACACTTGAGTAGGGACAAGTACAAAATTGGGCAAAAATGAAGTGTTACCCCTTCGGCAGTTTTACAATAATTGCAACGTGTAAAATACAAGTTATAAAATAGTGAGAGAATCGAGTATCAAGGTACACCATTTAAATGCCAAATAATTTTGATCAATATTGTTAGTTATTGTCTCCGTGAATTACAATGTTATCTGTACTAAAAGACTTGCGTTTAATTGCCCAAGTCTTGTACATTTTTACTAATGTGTGATGTTTATAATTCAACTGCAAAATGCAGTGTATATAAAATGCTTCAGCTCAGTGCAGTATTGCAGAACGAAAACCTGCAATATATACGTAAGACAAGATTGCATGCAATTACACACATGAGCTCTACACATTCTCGTTGCAAAAATGTAGATATATGTATTAAATATTTCGCATCCTTGTAGGATGTACTGCCTCATCATAGGCTACGTTGGTTCATTGTTAAGCAAGTGATTCTTTTTGCATTAACAATCATTCCTCATGCAAACGCAAACAAGGAAGGAATTTTCGGCATGTTGTGGTACACCCAACAGCAAGCCATGCATGTGGTAACAGAAAAATGAAGATTTTATTACAAAATTGCAAACATGGATTAACAATAACTTGACTCTGCAATTTTAGCGATACGATCCAAATGAACCATCGTGTTTACAACAGATAAGCTATGATCATCTCATAGTCAGTAAGGTTTTATAGTTGTGGACATTAAATTGTCTAGTTCCTAGTGCACCATATTCCTTTAAATTGTGTAGTGTTTTATGCAGCACTGACAGCAGGACACGAACAAAAACGACTCCCCGGTGTTTTCCAGGATTTTAAGGCTTTTAAAATGACAAAAAAGCTTTTTGTCTATAAACTCATGAATTTGAGTGAGATGTTATGTGGGAACTATGAAACATTTTTAGTTTTAGTTTCTTTTACGAGTGTCTAGAAAAGTGCGGAAGTAAAAAGTAGGTGAAATGGAATAAAAATCTAGACGTATCACACGACCGACATCATAAAGTGGTCGACATAAGGAACACACGTTCTTCTAGGGTGACAGTGTGCTGATATGCACCCAGAATTCATAGTGTCTTGTGTGTGATTTTATATTTTTAACGGAAATAAGCGTTTGCTGCTTTTTATTCACAAATGCTTTGAAACTGTCTCAAAAATTTCAAGGAAGCCGACAACCAAAGAGCCTGCTTGGTTTTGCTCTTGCAAATATTGACATGCATGAGAACTTGATGTTTTGAGAAATATTTGTAAACAAGAGGTAAAGTGATACCAACCAAATTTTTTCATTGAGAAAAACCAAGCTTTTATGACTATCGGCAAAACGGCAGACACATAGTCGCCACAACAAGTCCCCTCTCTACTCTTGTGATGTTGTCAATTGTCACATCTCCAAAAATTAGTTTGTAAGTTCTATTCAATATTAGTTGCCGTTTAAGATGCATGTAACCTTCAGTACGGAACTAACTTTGAATAACACTGTGTTTTCATGTTTTCGATAACCGTTGTTTTCTTTAATTTTATGCGCAATGTACAGGATATAGATGACAACAGAAAACTGAACTTCAAACAAACTGTGTTGTCGTGTTTTAAAAAAAATTGCTTGCCCTTTTATCGTCATATTATTGATCCCATCTCCACTGTGATGGAAAACCCTAGATTGAATGTATTGTGATCATGTAATGAATGGTACTGTACATTTTCGAGCGTATCTGACCTTGGTTTGCATCCGAGAGAAAAAACCCTTCTCAACGGTCAACTGTCAACATTGTGGAAACCATTAATTATGTTGTAGATACTAAAAAATATTGCCATTTTGAAATTATAATTGAATACGGAATCCGTATTACGGATAAAATCATCCATGATTTCTGGACAACATTCACTTGCATGGGTTTAGTGAAATGTATCCGACAAATTGTTTCATAAGTGTCAACGGGAGTTTGTTATTAATTCGGCGGAAATAAGCGGTAGACACGTAGCCAGTGCCAAAGATTTTTCTTTGTTCTTGAAACTTCCCCGGTTTAATTTATTTTACTTCGTTTCTGTATTGTAAAAGTGAGAGCATATGAAAAACAACTACTATTTCCAAATATTGTGGTAAGTGATTCTATATCCTCATGAGCTTCTAGATTAGTCACTCAATTCTAAAATAAAAAGTACATAATTATTTTGTAGTGTCATGTCCCCTATGATTATGACCATAACTATGAATGGCTTTGGCAGATGGGAGATAAATAGATAAACAAACATGGCAAAATGTTCAACTGCAGTTTATATGTTCTGTATAAAATGAAATTTAAACTGTTACTAGCAATATTGTGCTATTTAACAACTCAAGTACTTTGCAAAGTATAAAAATAGCAAAACTTGAATTGATTGACAATTATCTTTATTAATGTCCTCATTACCAAAAATATTACAACGTATTAAATATTAATATACAATATGAAGATAATTCCCATTTAAAGATATGTGATCTTAACTTTTTATTCTCGTCTACAAAGCCAATTGCTGCTGTTTAATTAAAGGTCTCACATAATGTGAGTCGCATTGTCATATTGAACTACCTTGAGATTTGGCTAAAATTATCGACTACCTAACTATAATGCTAACTATCTAAACATCTATATTGTTGTTGGTGGTAGGCAATAATCGATTATTGGTTGTGACTTTTGCGTCCGAATGTAGCAATAAATTTAGACGAAAGATTGCTATATGCTAAAATGTGATTGAATGTATCAATTTCATTATGTTGAGTGACTCCAGATATGAAAGATCGCTGCTGAGGTGAATGGCAAAATGTGCGGAAAGGCAAAGGTACATAATTAGCGTTAATGCATAAATCACGAGACCATGCAAAAAACCATACTTCCACACTAGTGGAGGATGCAATTTTCCTGCTAATCTTGATTCTTGATCACTACACAACGTAGGCTTGTTGCCAATTCATGCAGTCGGTCGGTACATACACAGATAATGAAGCTAATACATACGGTTCGCTCATAAAAAAATAAATCACCAGCAAGCGGAGTACTAACCATGCACTAAAAATCTTGCAAAAAATCAACCGTTAAATAAGAAATATTTCTGGCGTTATCGATATAGTTGTCAAATACTGTTAGCAATATTGTACACATTAAAATAAGATGCTTATATACAATTAGGGCACACTTATTGTGCGTATCTGAGAAAATTACGGATAAATATAAGACAAAGACAGACGGACAGAGCAAATATACTATCGTTTCGCATTAATCGTGAGATAAATGAATAATATGAAAGCCACAACATGACCGGTCTGAATATCATTAAGTTTAGCTTTTTAAAATCTTTATAGTTTCCCGTAGATACATATAGATAATGAAGCTAATACATACGGTCCGCTCATAAAAAATAAACTACTGGCAAGCGGAGTACTAACCATGCGCTAAAAATCTTACAAAATAATCAACCGTTAAAAAGAAAAATATTCCTGGTGTTATCGATATAGTTGTCAAATACTGTTAGCAATATTGTACACATTAAAATAAGATTCTTATTTACTATTATGGCACATTTGTCGAACGTTTCTGAGAAAATGCAGGATAAATATAAGACAAAGACAGACAGACAGCACAAATATACTATCATTTTGCATTAATCGTGAGATAAATGAATAATATGAAAGCCACAACATGACCGGTCTGAATATCATTAAGTTTAGCTTTTTAAAATCTTTATAGTTTCCGGTAGGTGCAAAAGTAATTTTAGTATGTCACTTTGCGGGTTTACTTCATGCAGTCTATCTCAACACCCAATAAGACGACCTTGATCTAATGACGAGATGAATTACTGCTGTCGTTTTATTTCACATATAGGTGTATAAAAATAGTAACATCAAAGTTGACGGACTAGTCTCCTATATGCACGGTCTTGCTCCATAATCTACATTGTGCACGGTCCATGAAGGCATTAATAAAAGTGCAGCACATAAGATTGTGCCAACTTGTTCTTCATACTGGAAATTTTATATTATGACGGAAACGAGGTTTTGATCATAAGATCGTGCTAAGTGCCTTTGGTCATAAAATTCACTAGTTCCTATTCCTTGTAATTTACTCGTTGTCAGTGCTGCAGACATGTATAAGTTTCATTACAAAAAAGTTAGAGTATCACCGCTTGCTCACTGGAACTTTTAAAATAAAAGTCAAAAGTGCTTTCAGCCCTTCTTTTAGGTAAATATTATTAAATGGCCAGAGTATTATTATGCATTCCGTTTACCCACTTGTATCACAAGGATAAATGATAATGCATATAACATATTATGTGTAACACGAAACTTGTCATGTCAAGCCTTCCGGTTTTTTGACATTGTATGTTATGGAGCAATGAATAAAAAGCTTGTAGTTGTCAAACGAAAGATTTATAGCATGCGATATTCTATCCAGTTTAGTAAAATGAAATTATGTGGCATATTAAGGGTCTATAAACATGCATGTCATGATCTGAGATCTTCTGTATTTAATTGTGTAAACAACAGTGAATAATCAAAAATGATTCAATATTATCCACGATGTCCAAAATTTATACAAGAAGATTAACGTAGGATAAACAATACCATAATTATGGATTTAAGGTTCATTTGGGATATATGTAAGGATGTTATACTCTTTAAGCGAATGGAAATAAAAAATAGCAATCACACCATAATTAATGATTTTTTACTTCAGAAGGAAAGGTAAAAAGAGAAAAATTCCTGACGAGTCTTTTGAACCTCATTGCTACTTGTTATCATTATGCCATTTGATTCTAATGTTACATTGCTACTGTGCGCTCAGGATTTTTTGTAGGATTATTATTATTTTTATTGCTACTTTGATATATCCTGCATAAACTAAAGTCCATTAGCATACTAGCAATATTACAAATTGTTTGCATGTTGAATGAACCAATTTTATGCTTTACTGTGTACGTGACCACTGCAAATGGTAAGGTAAACGTCTTCATTGGTGATCCGGTCATACTCATAAATAAAATATATCATTCATGTCATTAAAACCAATGAAAACCAATAGTAGTAGTATAATTGTAACGTCAATATATTTACACTGAAAGGTATAGTACATCCAAACTAAAAGAAAAATATTTATTTTACATATATAAGATTTTCTCTCATATATAATCATCACGTGCGACTATGTGACTTATATTTAGTAAATTAACGCTCTTCCATTTACAATTAGTCAGTTTGAGCGTTAGATCGAATTTAGAATATGATAGAAATAAAGCAGTATGGAGTTGCGTCCCCTTCAAAATCGCCAGTTGTAATAAGCCAGCAAAAAATTGCTTTTATCGCATTATCTCATAATTCAGTGGCTTTATATATGTAACTAAATTAAAAATTAAAAACTATGTTTTACCCAATCCAATCATAGCATTAGGTACAATATCTGGACGTATGAATTTGTCGGTGGTTGTTTTGAATGTCTTTGATTTCATTTCCATCGTAGTATGAAGTGTAATTTATAGGTGCACGTGGAAAATCTCCACAATTAAACATTATTGTGTTGAATATGCGTCAAGCTGTCTGTGGAAGCGGAAGGTATCTTTTCCTGACATGACGTCAATTTGATATTTATTATGAAGAATCCTATCTTATGAAATGAAAACAATGATTACTTTATTTTTTATTTATTTGGAATAATCAAACAACACGTCACAGTATTCCTCAATTAATTACACAATATGGCATGATAATCTGGAATTTTGAGATTGTTTTGGGTACACGATTTGTGGTAAATAAATAACTACATACATCATTAAAGTTTTGGACCTGGCACATGGTAGGTAGGTATGTATGTGTGTGATGTTTTTGTGATTCATTATATATGTCGCATGATTGCTTCTCAAAATATTAGCGTATCACAAATTATTCTTTCAGAATAGTCATAAGGTTTTTTAAAAGTAAATAGAAAAGAATAAGTTGCATACAAATGAGAAAATCAATTACACTCCTTAACCACATCACAATTTCTTAATCTGTTCCATTCCTTTACCATGTATTCTATACATGTCCAATGTCATACTGAATCAATAGACCGCATACATTGCGTCCACGTATACTTTTTCAAGCGAATGCAAAAAAACAGAACTATTATCTGTTTTGTTCAAACCTTCCATGTTGATCTTTAAATAGCCTTAGCGCATGTTGTTAGGTTAATGTTTTAAAACTATTAAGGCATTGCTCTCTCCGCAACATGTTACGTTCTCTTCATTAGGGTTATCTTTTAACTTAAGAACACGAACTGGCCACAGCCGCTCCAGTCCAGACCGCAGACAGAGTGTCGCCATTAAGCTGGATATGTGGTGGTAGCTCAAAACTTGTCTGAGGAGTGGAAGCTGTCTATCACTATGATAAACATGTTGAAAAAAGGCTATTATGATGGTGACAGGTAAAGGCAATCATTCAGTACGTTCTCATTTCAAAATGAATCACGAATCGAATCACGACACAACATCATGTCGGTAAAAATCTCTTTTACGCGTGCATGCTATCATCGCCGCGTTGCTATTTAATAGACCGTGCCTTTCCAGTAACGCCCATTTCGACGGTCCCATTAGCACTTGAGGAAGGTGTGACAGTTACCTTGCTACTAAACAACTTGCACGGACGAATCAAATTCCAAAACTCGTTCCGAAAGGATTTTCCACATATGTAGTATACCATGAAGTTTATCGACGCGTTTAAGGTCATGGAAAGCACTTGACCAAATTGAAGCTCGCGAAATGTCTGCCGATGAACTTGTGTCAAGATGAAATTCGTAAATGCAACTGTATGGCACACAAGTAAAATGAGTGCCACGATACAGAACATCTTTGCTGCATTTATTTCCCTGCGTTGACTGATTGTTAGGGTCTGCCTTACTTTGTTTGATAAATAAATCTGCATTGGAAAATAAAGTAAAGGAAAGACATTAGTTATTATTGTAACTAGATGCATATTTAACTATACATGCATGCAATGAAAACCTACCGATCTATAAAGAAGTCCATTAAAAACCAGTAGTAGAGGAAATGGAACCGCAAAGTCAACAAATAAGTGGAATAATACAAATTTCGAATAAATATTTCGGGCAAATGAAGTTCCTTTGAAAATGTAAGGAAATTCACTGAGATCATTTGAACTGCTGGTATTTTCAACTCCGGCGAAAGTCTTAAGAAATGTTTCGTTAGGCACCAGTCTTTTGTTTAGCCACCAGGGTAAATTGACGAGTGTGATGATGATCATCACAATCATTAAATTGGTACGAGCTACTTTAGGTGTCAGCCATTGTTTTAACGGAAACGCTATTGCAATGTAGCGTTCAATTGATATCATAATTGTAATAAATATTGACCCAGTACGCCCTGTAAACAATTGTCAATTTTCATTATATTGTTAGATTTTAGCTTTGTTAGCTGTTCATAAATACTATTTTTATTGTTAATTAGGCCTTACCCAATGAGAAAAGTAAATGAACAATCCGGAAAGCCTCAAGCGCTTCAAATCTCTTTTCGTTTCTTCCTGTTTGAACATTACAAAAAAGCGAATAGATAATATTTTAGGTTGTGAACATCATAAAACAAGATTTTGATAAAGTTACACATAATGCGCTTATGGTTGTTTAAATTTTAAGTAGTTCTCATTTAATTTTTAATTTTAAATTACCTAATATGAATATCATCAACAGTGAAGTAGGAATGGCACACACTGAAGCGAGCAAATCAAACATCGCCAGTAACATCATTAATCTTTTTACTGAACACCCCTTTAGTGATTTTGGCAATATGATTAAGTTAAGAATATTTGAAAACAATCCAAAATTTGCAAATAGAATGATGACTGCAGTAATAGCTACACAAATCCAAAAGCCGCAAGGTACCACTGTACCATCCCACAGCGAACACTCTGTTTCAACAACATATCTGATTTTAAGTTTACACGAATATAAAATATTACTATCTAAGGTAGGAAATGACCCATTTCGAGAATTACTGACAAAGAAGCATGTCCAATATGGAAGGTTAATATGCTTTGGAGCCAATACTGATTCGAATTTATCAACAGAAGTCAAATTTTCCTGGTTAAGTTGCAAGTACTTCATTGTGAAACCCGTTTAATTTTTGTATTTACGAAAGAGGAAACCTTGAACCTTCATTAAGCAATGGAAAAGGCAAGAAAAGGCTACGCTCTTCGTACTGCTGATAAAAGGACTAAATTAATACTAAATGGCTAAACAAAAATTGGTATATTATGAATCATCACATTAAAATGTTTTTCAACTCTTCGTCAACATTTTTTTATATACATGCATATATTTTATATGTATGTAAGTAGGTAAGAAGACTGCACATGTCATGGGCGTGTGTTTAGTCTATAGAAGAACTATAGGCAGGAACGGTCATATGCAAAATGTACAAAAAAAATTGTTTTCAAAACCACGTACACATCTTAACATTGACATGTATTATGAGAACTTTTGGATTTTATGTCAATTAGTCAACATTCTAAGAAGGAAAGTTGAATTCACAATCAGTGCATTCGCATTACACACTTTAAAAAATAATTTTCCAAAGAACGTGCTGAAAGAGAATACAAAGCAATATTGCATGCATACATGATTTTGCTAGCCATTGAATTCTGCTGCTTTCCTCGTTTGGAAGAAACTGGTTTGTGTCAGTCAAGAAAGAATACAGACCGAGTGCAAATGTAAAGAAAGAAAAAATAGAACTTAGTTTTCATATGTCTTTTTGACTCTTGACACCGTGGTGTTCAACTTCGCACAGTAATATTTAAACATTATGAAGAATGACACGTGTGAGAGGATCATTTATGCACAGATTTATGTGTTTATTTTAAAGAAGGTATGTAAAGATTTATATACATACGTAGATGCTGGCATATTTTACAAATAACTGGTACTGGGATTTCTTATAAATTGAATGCACATGTTTGAGTGCGAGCGAACGGGAGATAATAATAGATTGCAATGCTAATTTTACAGTTGATTAGTCACTTTGGGTTGTTTGCTGTGTAAGCTTGCAGATGCTCGCAAATGTGAATGTAGCACATTAACTGAAGTTCAAAATTTTTCCTTAGTTTACCTCTTATTAAGAAAAAATATTGTAAATGTATATGTATGGATGGACGTGGATGTGTTGGATGTAGTGGAAAAGGGAAAATCCCATCCTTCGTAGTTTTATGTGTAGAGCTATTGTATTCAACATATTATGAACATATAAAAAGTCAGTGTGCTAATATGAGAAGAACAATAAGGATGACGACAATTGCGAATCGAATGGAAACATGCTATTATTATGTCCACTCTCTAAGTATATGTTAAGTTGCTTTTCCTAGAAATTCCAAATTCTTAGAATTCTCACGTTTATGCATATTATGTACATTCCATTTCATTCATTTATGAAGTCATCTTGTGCTCCTCTTGTTCGTACAGCGCATTGCGAATGGTAAATTTATATGATTAATAGTGTGAAATACTACCGTCCTAAAACAAAACGAGAAAAATACATAAATTTTAAATTCATAGGAAAATTGCTGAAACTAACAATCAAATAACGATTTTTAAACGCTTTTATGATTTGAAAGAGAAGATTTCTAGGTTGTTCCAATGTACAAATATCACTGCTTGAGTGAAAATCTCAAAAAATCTTTTAAATGTTCTTATATCCATATATTGTGTAACCTATTCATTGCAATATTATGCGATTTAGTGGCTTTGTAAAGATCAGGCCTGCTTTTCATTTAAAAATTGACAGAAAATGTTACGTTATATTTGCAATTGTATAGATTTCTATTGCATAAACAACCAACTTATATCCTGCATAGCATAATATAG
>JAHZMV010001809.1:0-10857 GCA_027743765.1 Coecobrya sp. COE2
GTCGCTGGTTCCAACACAAGCTTCATTATATATCATCATTCACCACATTATTGTCCGTGACACAAACACGTAGTGTTTTCATTGTACCTCTACATATGCTGCTGGAGAAATTACATTTTTCATTTTCTGACCCTTTTCACCCTTGTGACCCAGTGAGCTTTTTTAAGGGAATACGGTCAACAACAACAACAAATTCGAGGAAAAAAGTACTAACAAATTTGATCAAACAAGCATGAAAATGAGAAAAAAGTCAATTAAGTTTTGGTTGAATTAACGGCAAGAGAAAAATCTTTCCGTGGTTTCTCTCTCATCAATTTCCAGCATGAAGCAGTAAATTTGTTTTTTTAAATGTTGAAATTTGTAACGGCCTCTTGACTGGTAAATACAGTTGACAGTTTTGACAGAAAATAGATTGACTTCTTGTCCAACAACTAATGAACCGCTATAAAAATTTAAAGTCAGCTCTGTCAAAACTTTTCTGGATTCAAGCATGTGCTTCCAGACAGACGAATACAGTATGTCTGTTGTAAAAGATAACATTATATTTTCATTTCCCTTTTCAGCAACATAATAAATAGCGCTGCAGTTCCTGCATTTTACGCACTAGTTTAATAAACAGATGGAGAAAAAATACATTTTTTGAGCTCTTTCTCTCTCCCAGGTACGTATAATGTTTTCAGCAGTGAAACTGAAGCATTAAATCTACTTAACTGCCGTCGACATCCATTTTCCCAAGTTATGCATCAACTTGAGATGGCGTGCTGGTACAGAACACAAAAAGCCATGTATTTTTTCTTCTTCTTATTCTTCAACTTATGTAACTTATTGCAATAAGAAAATTCAAATGACACCGCACACGATTGGTTAAAAGGGTAGAGACACTTACATACGCCATATACATAACCCAACACACATATTTTAGGTAATCGAAAACTGTCTAGGTTTTCAGTATTAAAAGCTTACTTAAGCAATAAAGGAAACGTTCGTCTCTCTGGCTTTCACAAAAATCCGGTACACATAGCACACAGTTCGTTTGGTACACACAAGTTTATATACATTTTTTTTCCGTACCCAACTTCTCTCAAGAACCCATCTCGTAAACATTGCACAGACAGCATGTGTGTGTAACTTGTTTTTTGTTTCTTTTCCCCCAACTTTCTTTTTTAGGAATACAGAGCAACAAAGGAAGTAAACATGCCAACATTAGTTTTACAGATAACGTTCGCCATGGCAATAACAGACAGTGACTTGAACTAAAAGATATATTTAGGTGGTAGGTAGCTTTTTGTGAAGAGAGAATATGAGAAGAGAAATAGATCTAGATGGCATTAGCACCAAAAACGATAACTTCTTCTTCGGCTGCTCATTTCTCACTTTTGTTTCGTTTTTTTTTGCTTTCATAGGCACTTCTTTAGTAGAGGAATGGAGGCACTTTATGCCTTCCCTTTTCTGTCTCTTTCTTTTGCCTCATTCTCGGGTTTCACTTTTTCCAGAGAGATGAAAAACTAGAGTGAGTAATGCTCACTTTCTCCAGCAGTCCAAGTGTTTTCTCTTTTCTTCCATGCACACTACTTATATGCATATCTCTTCTCACTTTTTATTTACGATTAAAGACATGATGGCCTTTTCCTTACTGTTTCCTATGTACTTTTTTGACTATATATATAGCTAGTATACAGATAGTGTAGGGATCCAGTGGAGAAAGTGAGAGAAAGTAGAAAATGGCCTATTATGTTATGATTGTTATTAGTGCATACAGCAGCAAAAGGAGGCAGAGAAAAGGGAGTCGACGGAGAAAGAAAGTTGATAATAAGTATAAGAAAGAAGAATATAATAATAATATGTGTAGGTATGTTTATGAGGGAGAGATCCTTGAGGTTTTGACTTTAGACGAAAGAGTGGGTAAAATAAAGAAGAGAGAGAAGAGAAGGGCTATCCCTTTTCATTTTGCTAGAGTGCTTAAGAGGCAGAAGGCAGTGAAGCTATCATGACTTGAAATGTTGGAAAGAAAGACGGGAGGAAATGGAGAGAGAAAAGAAAAAGGAACAAATATTCCTGTTCTGTATACTTAATTATAGGTGTTTGTGTGTCTGTGTGTAACATGTACGTATTACATTGTGCACTGCTTTCTTTTGCTAGTATTGGCACTGTTTGTCTTTGTATTAGACGCGCGGAGTCATGGTTGATTTTTCCGGAAACTGGTACCTATACTCGACAGAGTGGAGAGAGAAATGACTATAGATACTGACTATGAGAGAGAAGGGCAAATGAAAAAAAACTAAGAATGGGTGAAAGTTGCACACGCATCATTTACCATTAGAAAACGGAGCAGGACTGGTTGATGATGACTAGATGATGATCATCATCATTGTCGTCATTATCACTGCTCCCGTTCCCATCTCACACTCCAGATCACTGCGTTCTTTCTGGAACGAACAACGCAATATAGTAAAGTGAAAGCGATGGTCGTCGCCGTCGCCCCATTCTTCCTTTGATAATCAAAAAACCTGCCGTTATTATTCAAGCTCGTTTTTCTCATGCAAGATATCCATATCAGCCATTGTATCTGTCCGTTATTGCCAATAATACACTCCACTCAAATGACTCGAAGAGGAACCAATGATTGTATGTGTGTGCGAGTGAAATAAGCAGGTAAAATGGCTATTGTCTCCAGCATGAAAACTGCAACAGTGCAATGTTGGCAATGATATGACAATAGTATGTCCTTCAGTCTTGGAAAATGCGGATGTCGCTGTGACTAAGAAGGGGATAAAAGCATGTTCAAAAGTTAGTTGAAGTGAAGTGGTCATAAAAGTTAAAGAGGCACTGTTTAGTTTTCTCATTGTGTCACTTTTCATAGGTTCCTGTTGCTTTCTCTTTTCCCTTTGGATAGGATAAGAAAACAAGGTAGGGTAGAGAAGCACAGGAAAAGTATAATTTTGACCACGAGAGAGAGAAGAGGTACTAGACTCGTGTCTTGGCGCAATTTTAGTCAATTCACATGTTATCCCTCTTAATAGCTCTCTGGCTTATTTCTTTGTTAGTATCTTTGTGTGCCGTGCGTATAGTATTTTGTTGTTTGGATGACGTTCCACAGGAATTGTATAAATGAGCTAGAAAGCAGATGAATAGGGAAAATGGTTATAACGACGACTATAATGCTTTTCTTCCCTTTTGTTTCCTCCGTCCAGGTCTCTTTCTCTGCCTTGTTTACTAAACACAAGAAGAGTACATGAGAAAAAGGGGTACTCTTCTGCGGTGCGACACGGAAAGCTCATGAATGATGCAGTACGAACAGGTCGTTAGACCAGCTACTTATAGGTCATTCCCTCAAAATGTTCTGCTGCCGCGATAAAGGGACTCTTTTTCTCTTAAGTTTCTATCTCAAATAGTGATCTTCTATAGCCAACACAATGGGTAAAAGTATCATCCGAGAAAGTGTAGCAAAACACAAGTTTTCTATTAGGCATGCTATTATATTACCACTGCTACACACGACGGTGGAATGCAGTTACAGTAAAAAGGCCATAACACAATTCTTTTACTTTTTAGTAGTGTATGTTTGGTCGTGTTTTGTGCATTCTACCTTTTCATGGGACCGTTGAGAGATTCATAAAAAATCGTAAAATGAATGAAGNCGGTGGAATGCAGTTACAGTAAAAAGGCCATAACACAATTCTTTTACTTTTTAGTAGTGTATGTTTGGTCGTGTTTTGTGCATTCTACCTTTTCATGGGACCGTTGAGAGATTCATAAAAAATCGTAAAATGAATGAAGTCTGCAGACTTTCTGTTATGTGGTCTGGACTAGTTGTACTTACTTAACGTGAGGTAAATTGGGGGAATAGAGGGAGAAATCAATTTGAAAGGGTTGAGAGAAGAAAGAACAAGGATGACCCGTACTACTATTACTACAGTCGTATTAAAGGAAAGCGACAAGTGCAAATGTGTGTAGTGCCGCTAATGGGAAATTTATTGAGCATAATCGCATCTTGACTCCACAAACTGTAATGAAGCATTGGCATTGGCAGCCATTTTCTTCCGCTTTTCTTGTTCAAAAAAGTCATAAAAAGCACATTTAAGCACCACCGCTATCTTCACCAAACTCATTTTCATCAGACACGCACTCACGCTTTTCCCACCTTCTTACATTATTGGCGGCGGCGGTGGTGGCAGTATTGGTCAGAGAAACAGGAAGAAGCAGAATACAAAAGGATAAAAGTTGTGTGGTATCTGGATAAATGCTCCGTGAGAAAGTTTAGAAAATTCAAAATTCTCAAAACTCGATCCAGAGAAAAGGAATAAATGATCAGTGAGGAGTTTGAGAAGGAGTTGAAGTTGAAATGGGTTGTGTGTGTGTGCGATATCACTCTGCTCATTTCACTTCAACTTTTCCTCTCCCATGTGCTCTTCAGATGTAATTATTTTTGGCACAGGGAAGCAAACAGAAAGAAAAATTGTTTTGGTGATGGTGCAAGGCTGGGGATCATGTTACCCTTTTTCTTTCACATGATCGCTTCACTACCACCACCACCGGGATAATCATCACATTGCTCACACGAGTTTTTTTTGGCTGGCCGAGTGAAGACGCTCATGATGATCATGTTGCCGTTTTCTTCTGCTAGAAAGATACAAATGAGTCCCAGGAGACCCCTGAATCTGAATCAGGCACAAGAAGTATTTGGATGCACTATGGCACTGCTGCTCCTCACTTCACCACTGTGCATGTTTTCTGCTTTACTAACTTTGTTATATAATATTCCTTTTACTTTCTCCTGAGGACTTTTTTCCTCTGCTTTCCTTTCCTACAGGGCACGAAAAGGGGGAAGTGTTCTCTCTCTCTGTTTGTTCAGTTTCTCTGTTAGTAGTTCTCTCAGTTTTCTATTTATTATTATGATTATTATACTCGTGGAATCCATTCCATGTTATGACGATCATGATGACGACGATCATCATCCTCATCTTTCCCAAAAAAGACGGACGTTGCTCTCTTTCCTTCTATTGACTTTGGTTTTGTTTCACGTCTTGATTTCCCTGTGTATATTTTCCAACTCTGAAAACAAAAATATTTTGCTTCGTAGCAGCAAATCTTATTCCTTAACCTACATAATAATATTGGGTTGCTCCTGTTGTTGTACATAAATTCTTATAATATTAACCAGAAGTTTAACGTTTATCTCGGACAATTATTGTGCGTGGTGGACTATATCTACTTGATCCCTTCAATTTATCCTCAAAATCTATTTGCTTTTCTTCGACTCAATCAGCTCCAGTCCGTTTCTCTTCCTTCCTTCCTTCAAACAAACTAGTAAAAGCTTGAGAAAGAAAGAGAAGGAGAGAAAGTTACAAGTTTGGAAATCAAAATCCTTCTATATCCTCTTTTCCTTTTACTTACACTTGCCATTTTTTGCTACTTTTGCTGTATAGGGCAAGTTTTTTTTGAGACACAATTTTGTTGCATGTTTTTACAGCCAAAAAAAGTAAGCCCAGACGCAACTACTCCGATGGCCCTGATTTACTTTTCTGTTGGATGTCAAATACCCTCGTTAGTGCACAAACAACAATAGAACCGAGTTTTATTTTGCCAAAGATGTACTTAAAGAGGGGAACAAGAAGGGCAAATTTTTTGCCAAAAAATATATACTCTACAACAAATCCTCAGGCAAATCATCGTCAAATGCTCTTGAAGAAAACCCTACGGTTTTCCACTAACCTAATTTAGCCTCTTTACAAATCGTTCGCTACAACACGCTCTGATTTCCCAATAGAATTTCCCTCAAGTCAAAATAAAATGGTTGCTACACAAGGCATGTAATTTCTTGTCTGTAAAAATACAGATACAATATCATTGACAGGCATAAATCTTAAAATAAAATATTATTGCTCATGACATGCACTTTTTGTGGATGTATGTATAAACGATATATATAAATTATAACAACAATATCATTGACAGGCATAAATCTTAAAATAAAATATTATTGCTCATGACATGCACTTTTTGTGGATGTATGTATAAACGATATATATAAATTATACCAACTAATTAAACAATTTAGGACGGGGTGGGAAAAGTGTAGTTTTTATTCAGTTTTTTTCTTCTAGTTTTCATCGATATTAGTTAAGTATGTACATTAAGTAAACGCAACCCTATTATATTTACTATTAAAGTATTAGTTTGTAAAATTTGTATGTTATTCGCATCTCTTCCAAAAAGGGAGAATATTAGTTCATTTATGTGTTCAATTGAAAAGATAATAACTGTCCATTAAAAATGGTCTTTTAGTAAATTATATAAAGCATTGAAAAGTTAAATGGACGCCAAATTGGCGTATGATCATTTGGGACAACGACGCCATAAAAATGCCCTCACTTGTCTGGCTCTTCAAATTACTTGCTCTCGCATTATAGTCAGTTTTTGGTTGGGTATAGCCTCTCGGGAAAACTTTTAATAATAGCCACTGTAAAATTATAATGAGAAGGAGAAAAGCCTTTTTAGTGGATTCCCCGTTTCTTTCATGTGAGCTATATACACACACATTTTGGCTTCTTTTCCTCTTTCCAATGACAACAAACCAAAAAATATATATGCGCGTCATGATGATAAGGGTCCAAGAGTGTGAACAAGAACATAGTATAAATGAGAAGTACCGTTAGATGAAATTAATATGAAAATTTTGGTGAAAAGACCACACGCACAGCAGCAGCAGTTAAGTGAACCATCTTTCTGATCTATTCTCTAATAGGTTGGGTATAGCCTCTCGGGAAAACTTTTAATAATAGCCACTGTAAAATTATAATGAGAAGGAGAAAAGCCTTTTTAGTGGATTCCCCGTTTCTTTCATGTGAGCTATACACACACACATTTTGGCTTCTTTTCCTCTTTCCAATGACAACAAACCAAAAAATATATATATGCGCGTCATGATGATAAGGGTCCAGGAGTGTGAACAAGTCCATAGTATAAATGAGAAGTACTGTTAGATGAAATTAATATGAAAATTTTGGTGAAAAGACCACACGCACAGCAGCAGCAGTTAAGTGAACCATCTTTCTGATCTATTCTCTAATCTTCTCCCAATTTCCCTAGGGAATTTTTTTTGCTGCTGCTGCTGCTGGCAAATGCCTAAAATGGAGTGAGGAGAGCATATCAGCCTTTTCTTCAATTGTCCAGCTAAAAAGTTCATGGACGAATAGGCAGATTAAGCCGGAAACAATTTTGCGGACTATCGTAATCATTATCGTGATGAAACCCGACTAGAAAGTAGTTCAATTTCCTCCAGTAGAACGGGCCATTAGCATGCAAACAAATTGAGTTTAATTATTGGAAATAGCTACGTATATATTTGTCCACCACACAAGTTTAAATTCGTAGCCAGGCTGTGTGCGTTTTTTGAAGTAAATAGGAATAAAATTACTTCAATAATCTAGAAATTGCTCGGCTTTGAACTTTCCAAAGCTATTCTATAATATCCATCCTTGGCGGGGTACTCATAATCATATCCTGTTGAAATGAGTGAACGTAAAATACGGAAAAGTTATTTTTGTTTCCGTATCTGTCTGAGAGTCTGAGTGAGTTTGGTGAGATGGTAATGGTTAGGTTTTTATTCCAGCTCAAACTGGTGTTATGATCTTCTCGTCCTCCACTCTTTACTTTTTTTGCAGGACCTTTACCATATCAAACATGTAGAGAAGTGACGTATCATCTAATCCCAAAAGTTGGTTGTTGAAGAAGAAAGTTAGTGTGTAATCGTAATCTGTTTGCTTCTGTTGATTTCCCCAACTGGCTCTCCCTCTCTGATGTAGCCTTTTAAATGAAAACTTTCTCTTTATATGTTTGGAACCTGTGTTCCATCTCGCTCGTTTTCTTCCCTACAAACTCTTCTCTGGTTCATATTCATAATGCATGTAATGAGATGTACAGGTTGGCTACATAAAAACGGGCCTAGTATTTCTGGTACATCTAATTGGTTCAGGTACTCGACTAAGTAGTTTTGTGTGAAAATGCTTGTGTCATGTTGCCCCGTATCCTTCCAATAAAATTATCATCACCATCGCATCTCTCTTTCAAGTTTAGAGAAAGTTTTTGTGTGGAGGAAAATGACTTTAAATGCTCCAGCTCTAACTCCGAAGGTTGCTAGAGAGAGAACAAGATCAGGAGAGTATGGGAATAAGTAGCATAACAGGAGTAGTAGCAGCAGAAGGAAAAAGTTTTGTGGAATTATGTAATGGAATCGCGTACTTATCCTCACATCCGCCCAAAACTACGCTGTATAATATAAAGTCATTCGGTTAGTGAAAGGAGTTGAGTTTTTGGATAGGAAAATTTGCCAATATATCGAAATATTCTATAAAAGGGAAGAATACACAACCATCAAAAAGACTAATATGCCACTGTGCTGCCAGCCAACAGTATTTCCCAACAGCTTAAAATTTAAGTTGATTTAATCCACCCGCAAAAGTTTTGTTGTGCAAAGGCAGAATACAAAAAAAATTGTGATGAGCTACTTAGGTTATTTTGAAAATGGTGGTGGATGGAGGAGGAGTGAAATTATTATCAACATTGGCATTGTGTGCGGCTATATATAGCTTGTGTGTAAAGTAATCAGCTATAATATTTACTTATTATTATGTTACCGACAGAAGGACGGAAGGATGAGTTGAGTAACGATGGTGATGATGAGCACATGCACACAGGGAATTCCGTCATTAGTGCCACTATCCCTACCAAAACTTCCACTTGGACTAAACGTGGAATCATCATCATCATCATCACTAGGGTAATTATTAATTTTATGAAAACTACGTAGTCTCTGGCCATAAGAGAAAGCAACTAGAGAAACAGGTAGTGGTGCAGTGCATCGCTATGTAATATCATTACTTTTACAAGCTTTGCAGTCATGTCATCTCTTACAGATTTATAATCTTCGTTTCTTCACAGAATTTCCAAGATTTCGTAAACGCTGGCGATTTGGCTTTCCTTCCTACTTACATCCCACCATCGGAGAATCTCCCCACGCAAACGTCACTGTGGGTGGTCCATAGAAAAAAAAGCTATACATTTTTTAAAGAAAAATACTTTCCTACCTCGTATGAAAAAGGGTTATTACGTGCTCTGCACACTATTCGCCCACTGTTTTCCCCATTTCACTAAGAAATGTACACAATTTAGAAAAAGAAGAATTATTGAATTTTGTTTTTTAAAAGTCGTTCATTGCAACAGTCGTCATTTTCGAGCACGTGGGGAGAGAGACATACTTTGGTACACTAGGCGACATTTTCTTTTTACTGTTTTCTTAAACATACTTCACTAACTTGGCTTGTCAAAACGGAGACAAGTTTTTGCTGTTGTTGTTGTGTAGTGTGTGTGTTTTATCTGCCTGAGTATGTAGGTCGCTTGGATTTATTTCTTGGTGAAATTATCAACACAAGAAATATTGCCGTTCATTTCATAATGCTTTTTGTACTTTCCACACACACACAAACATCTAATAGGTACCTGAAAATAACTATTGCGTCTCGATAACAAAATCGAAAGAAGAAGAAATTCATATGGGGCAAGGTGAGACTCCTGTTTTTGGGCCAAAACTATTATAATTAAATTTGTTTACTTTAAAAAGAATATTGATACACTTGCATATACAAATTAATTGGCTACTAAAGGAATTAACTTTTCGTTAGAAAATTGAATTTAAGGATAACACTGTTAGTATGAACAGGACAGGAAAACGGATACATCGTAAGCAGTTCCAAAAATGTTCCAAAGCCTTACTTAACAGATTGTGCAACGCAACACTGACAAAATTTATTTCACCAATTCTTTCATTATATGCGTATGTTACAAAATCGGGTTACTTTTACTTGCTAAAAAAACCCGACCATTTCAATGTTTTTTTTATACTTTGATCTGTTGTTTGGTCTAGGAATATTTCAATGAGACGGGAAAGCAAACTGTTATGCAATGCACTTTTGTCACATTACGTAAACCGACTCGGAAAAAAAACTTAGCAACAACAACATTTAAATGTAAATTTTACAACAGTTCCCGTCAACATACTAGCTTTGCTCCACTTGTCTTTGTTGGTTTTTTGTTGAGTTTTCCCCTCCTTCCCATTTGCATTTTGTGTTTCTTTTGATATCTAAAAACTTTACAGACAGAGAGAAAGCCAGAGGATAATGATTAACATCATTCCTTGCCTCTCTTCTCTAAGCTGCTCATGACGGGGACTTTGAAAAAACTTTTTTTAGGCTTTCATTTCGCCAAATTTATACAACTTACTAATGCATTGTTTACCACTCCGAAAATTGTTTTGGAACTTATTGCTTGGATAGTTTGTTCAACCGATATTATATTATGTGCATATGCAAACAATTTTCACTTTCGCATCAAAAGTCATAGATCACAAAGAGGAAAAAAGTTAAATGGAGTTACCATTAAAATGCCAAAATGATGAAAGATTATAGCACTATGTCCAGCAGTAGTATAGTCTATTGTTCAGTGAAGAATCCGTTTTTTGGTCTCATTACATTTTAGTAGGTGTTCTGGCTTACAAACAATTTTGCGAGGGAGTGAGGTTTTGTTGTTGGTTGCCATCTTGTAAACTTTCCGCCTCGTCGCTTCCATCTCCATAACCGTATTAAAATGCTTACATACACACAATGAAATCCTCACTGACGGCTAAGATCTCACTTGCAATATATTTGTGCATGGTTATACTATGTACCTATAAAATATTCGGTTAGGAGTCCAAAATGCGTTATTTGTTATACAAATTTTTCGCATTCCATAAAAATATTATATTTTCTTGGCTCCGTCTCGGCAAGTATGTAGTGTAATAATATGGTGTGGTGAAGAAGA
>JAHZMV010001810.1:0-11429 GCA_027743765.1 Coecobrya sp. COE2
ACTAAATTTCTTGGAAAAGATGTGGAATGATATTGTTAGTTATTTTTCATAGACTAAGGCTCCAATTTTCCTGGTGGGAAAGGAATGGCATTGAGAAAGTACTCTAACATAATGTGAGGGAGCAAGGAGCTTATTTTACATAATGGCGGTATGTATTTTATTAGGTCCACAACATTAGGTCCTGTATATTGTAGGATAATATAAAATTGTATGATAATCGTACGTCTTAACATTCATATGGGTTTAATTACGACCAATAAACTGAGCATAATAACAAAAATTTACTTTCTCTAATGTAGACGAACATTACATTTATATTTATTCTATGATTGAGCATCACTTGACAAAATAGCTGTACAATAGATACATAAAATCTTTTCAACTCTAAATTGCATAAGAATGTGCTTTAAATACGTTCATATTCTACATTATTCTTTTTTAATTTCAATTTTTACATTGACAATACATTTTTGGAGAAATTCATTACGTACTTGATGAATGTCTGATAAACTTGTGGCTACATACTAAATTACAAGGCATCAAAATTTTGAATAATGTACGTTTTAAATTAAGCTTAAAAATCTAGCCTACCAAGAGGGTATTTTCATCAGGAAACTCGTATACCGGTACTTCAAGATTGAGCGGAGCTGGTCCCTTGCGAACTCTTCCGGAAGCGTCGTAGTGAGAGCCGTGGCATGGACAGTAGTAACCTCCAAAGTCGCCTGAAAATCAAACAAATATTTTGCAGATGAAAGTACATTAGACCATTCGGATAGTATTATGCAATTTGATACACACCTGCGTTTGCAATTGGGACACATCCTAAGTGCGTGCACACCCCAAGACATACGAGCCATTCTGGATTTTTTACCCGATCTGAGTCAGCCTGGGGATCACGAAGAGTGGAGATATCCACGGATTCTTCAGCTTGGATTTCAGCAGCGGTCCTACAAATATGGATGCAAAAATAAAAATATATTGCAAGTTAAGCATCGACATATGTATGATAATAAACTACACCAATAATATAAATTATAACTATGCATTGCGTCTTGACGTTTACCTGTGACGTACAAACAACGGCTTTCCTCTCCATTTTAAGGTGACGTTCTTCCCTTCTGGAATATCTCCAAGTTTGATTTCAATTGACGCCAACGCCAACACATCAGCAGATGCACTCATACTCATACAAAGTTGAGTGACAATGGTCTTCGCAGAGTACGCTCCAGTTACACCTAGAGCTAAACATTCCATAAAAAACTCCAGTTTATCATACAAATCCATAAAATATCCTCGTTTTCATTTCATAATCTACTCTGTAAACTGTCCTTACCCGCTCCAGTGAAAAGATAAGTAAAGGTCAGTCTCTCAGGAGCACTTTCCCTATTCATCGAGTTGGGATCCTTCGTAGCACTCCTTCTATAATCCGTAAAGTCAGGGACTCGAATATCCGTATGTGCACACCTCACAAATGCCCTAGTTCTAACAGCAGACGTTGTTAGAATCGGTCCCCGTGGCGCGTTCAGACGCAAAGTTTCAATCCGTATGTGCACACCTCACAAATGCCCTAGTTCTAACAGCAGACGTTGTTAGAATCGGTCCCCGTGGCGCGTTCAGACGCAGAGTTTCTCCAGCAATTCTCGGACCAGGAGTCGGATAACCAGCAGGTCGCGCTGTGGTAATTACAGCTGAAGGATTCAGAACGGACCTCCCAACGACCACGGCAGCAGCAGTAGCCTTAAAGTATTGGGACACCCCAAAGGGTTTTGCAATGCAGATCAGCATATTGCTCTCGTATTTACCTGCAAAAACATTTAAAAATAAACCGTTAATTATAATTAATTAGTACACACCCACTTTTACCACACAATGCGTAACAATAATCATTAAAGAACACAAACGCTTTAAATGACCAATTACTCTTTAAATGCTAAAAAATATTTAACAAACTTAACAATTTGGAATAAACCAAGCTGTTCAGTTCGAAAACAATCTTGGCAAACTAATTACTTGCTACTAACCACAGTAGTTCCGAACAAAGTTAAAAATTGCCAACTATGTTGCATTGACATTGGATTATATTATGCGGCAGTGCAACTAAACTAAATATTATGCGGTGTCATCGCATAACCGTGCTTTAATTTAATTAATAATTAAGCTTTAATTAAGCCTTTAATTAACTAATCAAGTTAATTTAATTATCGCTGCCAATCAAATGCTTCATAATCATATTTTGAATTTCCCTCCCAAAACGTTTTCCAGATTCGCAGCAACAAGCATACAAATTGTAAATGCACTCTGGCAAACGTTTGCAGCAAACGCGTGTATGGCTTTGTATGCACTGCTTTCACTGCTGCGCGCTTCTAACATTTTTTGTTGCTGAAGAACGCTCGTCGTGCAGACGCTTTTGACATGATTTTTGAATGCACTAATTAAATTAATTGCGGTTTAATTTAATGTGAGGATTTAAATGCGCAGTTAGGAAAGTTAAGTGAAAGAAAGAGAAAAATTCCTTATTACCTTGTCAACCAACTGCTTTTACTGCTTTCACTTCCTGTTTGGTTGTATTAAAAGTTTTCGTTTTCCTTTTACCCTGCTTTCTGGATAGAGTTGTTTGGAGAAAGTAAGTTAATTTTAATTGTTTAGAAAGTAAAGTAAGGGATGGTGTGGGATACGTATGAAAATTAATTGTGATTTAATTTTTAATGCGTGGTTAAATTAACGCTATTTGTGGATCACTCAGTATTGTGTAAGGTGTTTTGTGGTATTTTTTAATTGTTTTATAAAATTGTTTGTTTTTTATATGGGATCGGAAGTTAGTAGCAACATCAAGTCGAAGTCACCAGGAATGAAGCAGGAATTGGGATCAGATCAAATAGACAACGGAAGTAGGGGTCGAGGATGTGGGTCCGTGGATGAAGCCTGGACGGCTTGAATTGTATGCAGAAGGCTTTTATTGCCCGTTGGTAAGTGTAGTTACTTGAATATATAATCACTTGGGAAGCATACTTGGGAATATGGTGAAAGCACTTCGTTATGATGTAAAAGTACATTAATTGTCTGATTATACATTCATAGATTTACTTGGGAGGGAACGCAGAAGTTTTTTCCAAGTATGAGCCATTACCTGAATTTGGAGAGACCCCACCTTCATCCGTTAGTGTTGGAAAGCTAACCAGTGATTCATCAAAGGAAAATGAAACTGACGAGGCATCTACGACAACTGATATACCTAACGATGACATTCTTAACAGTGATCATTCCAACGACCCAAATCCAGATATGGAAATTGAAGACAAGGTTGAAGACGTGATTCCCTCCGATGTTCCCGCTGTAAAATTAACTACAGAGCTAAACCTTGCTATATTCCATGCTGAATCCATCCAGGTTCCATGTGTGGAAATGAAGGATATTTGTACAAGCATTTCTCAGCCTAGTTTTAATGATGCTGCTGCAGGAAATTCTCAACCGTGTTGTATGGTAGATTGTGCCACAGGAATGTCTCAGAATCTGGATGAAAACAATGAAAGAGTGGACGTTGGTATTCAGACCAGTCAAGAGTGGCAGAGTGTTGATAGGCCCCTCTTATCCAAATGTGAGATATCAGTCGGAAATGAAAATGAAATTCCCCATTCCCGCAAGCGACACACAACGAAGGGAACTAATCTCAAGACACCAATTGTATTCCCTCGAGTATCCTGCCAAACGGTAGCACCTGAAATACCTGCAAAAATTCCCCGATTGAGTGAGTTGGATCAAAACATTGTAATGAATCCCATTTATTCCTCTGGAGTTACTTTCGACTTTGATGAGGTGGATAAAGAAAATGATAAGTCGGTTCTTCGGCAACGGGGCAACGTGGGAAAACTTATGAGAGAAACGTCATGTCTCGATTCTAAATATCCTTCTCCTTCTAAACGGCGTACTCAGAGCGAAAATATGTCTAACGAGAATTGTAAGTTTCCATAAAGCATTTTAAAAAATTATAATTTTATTTTGACACTGCGATAAACCATGTACTTGACTATTCATTGTGTCATGTTTATTTTCATTCTTGTTCACAGTTACTCCTTTCTCCAATTTGCTCAACTCATCACGCGGACCATTTCTACGTGTCGGACTTTCAAAGAAATCTCGTCGCACTCCTCTTCACCCAAGGATCTTTGACACGGAATCCCAGGACTAGTGTACTTGCTTTGTGTTACTTTTGGCACCTTAAGAAAATAACGATGTTGTGTTTAGTTTAGGATGTTGTGTTTCACTTCAATAGTCATTTAGTCATGTAAGCTAGGTACTTTCTTTTTACCTCTTCCAATACTAGGGTTCCAATTTGTTCTAATGTTGATTATTTTATTATTATTATTTTTCATTTTGTTTTTGTGGTCAATGACCCAACATGTTGTGAAGGTTAAAGAAGGTTTTAGAAGTTTGGAAGTTTTAGACTAGACTAAAATAATATGAGAAAAGTATATTTAGTATACTGTATGTAATAGAATAAGGAAATGGTTAAAAAATATGTTAAAACGATGATTGTCGTTGTTGTGATTGATAGAGTTAAATTTTCTAAATCACTCTAAATCGTTTGCAGTTTTTCCTTGCATGCTTTAAAATAAAATTGGTACATAGTATGCAATGAAAATGAAACTTCATGTTTTATACTTTTTTAATGCTTTCTTTATCATCGCTGGGGAATGGATAAAAGTTGAACGAGTTTATAACAATTGACAATGAACGTGGTTGTGATTTCATGCATGTATTATTATTTATGTACCTTTTAACCGAGCTAATACAAAATAAGTTATACCGGAAGTGGATATCATGTTTAAGTCAAAAAAATAATGTATGGCATACTAAAATAGAATTGTTGAATTCCATCCAAAAGTTCAAAACTGATTGATATACGATTATAATATGCACATGCATGTCACAATTTTTTGTAATTTAGTTCACCTTTACCAGTCCAGAGATCATCTAGTGATCAGACATACAGGAAGTGAAGTTTATAGTGACATAATAGGAATGCACGATGGCTTATTTTTAATGATCAACAATTTGATAAGCATGGAATTAGACTCTTAGGGCTTTCATCATTTTTCGTGTTTTCGTGCATGTCCATTTCCAAACTATCGTTAGTTTCATTTTTTCCTAAATAAAACAATTTTTTTGTCTATTTTATGTACAATTTTAGCTTTAGTTGGTTAGTGTTATGTAGTACGTTTAAAGTAATAGAAAAGTTGGATTTTACACGGATGCATGAAAATGATAAAAATATCTTGTTATAAGCTCCAGCCAGACCCAAATAATAGAAAATACATTCAGATGTATGCATTTTAGCGATTGATGAGGCTGGGGCTAGAACGCAGAACGCTAGAGATGTTGAATATGTGGCTATGCAGACCATTGTTCCATTAACTATTGTGACGCTTTGGTCCACATCGACCACGTTAGGTAGGATTTAACTTGCATTATAAAGGAATTGTATGAAAGATGTAGTTGCATGATGGCTCAGTAAAATCATGAGTCATCATTTATCATTTTGGATCTATGAACTACATAACCTGTGCTTATTTATTTATATGTTTTATGAATAGAGGTGAGTTCAAGTGGGTTTTTTCTCCATAAATGCCTACGTTTTTAAACTATTGTTTTCCGTATAGACAACTTTCAATTATTTTTTGTAATGCTAGTTTTATTCCATTTTGCAGGTGTAAATTAATAGGGTACGGAAATAAAGGTTTTTTGTGTAGGCTTGTTTCTGGGGATAATTGAGACATCTACTGATTTATATCTTTTATCTTGGTCAAGTGTTTGCTAAAAGAGTCTTAATGTAACCAGCGTCTTTAATAATTAAAGTGAATGAGAAAATGGATAAGTTGAGCCGCATGGTGTCCATTGATCTAAATGCCCCAAGTTTGAGCAGTGGAGTGTATCATACGAAGACTGGAGGAAATCCGTTGTCGGAGCAGAATAAAAAGAATCGGTTGAAATTGTTTAACAACAATAATGAAGCAAGCATTTATGATAAATATTTTCATAAGCGGATTGCCAGACCTGTTTCTTTTATTCAGCTATTTTTAGCTGTTACCATTTTGATTTGTCAGGTTAGTTAAAAATATTTTTATATATAATTTGGTAATAAATATGTTTAATGGAGTTCCTTCTTTCTTGTTAACCGAAGTTATCCACAACTGGGCTTCTCATAGGTCCAGCAACTACTCCTTCCGGAACGGCACTTAGCACTTCCGACCGCGTGGGGGCAGGAATATGGGCTTCCATTGTAACTACACTTGCTGTTGGTGCGACATTTTGGGCTCTTAACAAAACAAACTTTTGTAGACTCCATGCATCCATGCTCCTTCATTTTTCGTCTCTAGCTGCGTACATTATTTTGGAATATCTTTTGCTCATGAGTACCATTCCGACTGTTCAGGAGAGAATATATTTTCTCCAAGAAAATATACCCGATGATCCGGTCTGGATAGATTCACGACGACAGTTACTGAATTCTAGAAATATACAAAATGCTGACTTGCTTCGTGGAGGAGTCAATGTGGCCGACTTGAAGAATTCTTACGTACAAATGCAAGGTGAACTAATAATAGGTCTTAAATACAATTAAACTAAATGTTATGTCCATGTTAGAACTTAGAACCAAATTGTCATTCCCTTATGCCATAGCTGAACTCTACCGTTTATATGCTGCACTGGTTCTGTCGATTGTAATGGCTCTCGCTGGAATTTTTCAATTACTTTTACATTTCCTCATGACTTTGAAGACTGGAAGAGCAATAAATCTTGGGAAAACTTATGTGAGCAGAAGCTTACAAAACTAATGCAGATTAACAGCAAAGCAATGGAAGATAATTGAGGTTTAATTTTGACAATGTTATCATTAAATTTTTACTTAAAAGTTTGAAGGAAGGATTTCACAGTTGCAAACCATTGGAGAAAGTTGGAAAAATCGATCATTCCGGTTAGGTTCCAAGGACAGCACATTACCCAAACTGGAAAGATCTGATGCTTTGCCTCCGCCACCATATGAATCGGGTTACTTTCATCCATCGTTAAATGCTTGAAAGATTTGCCTTACAATTATATTACGCACCTAGTACATACGTTATGACAGTTGACTATGTGATCAAAGTTTAAAAACTGTAACATTTATTCCTTTTATAAACTATGAAAAACAATGTCAGCTATAATCATAGTACTAGTTCCTTAATTACACATAATAAATATTATTTCTTCTTTTCTTTGAAATCAATTGTGATGCTTTTGTTCAGATACAAGTTAATCATCTTTTGGTATCTTGCCTGCCACGCCTCTTTCTTCATTTCCTGCTCCTTGTACCATTCTGGCATTAAAGGATCCGTCCACTTGCGCGGTATCGGTTCCTCCTTAGCTCTCTTAATGATTCCAGCCACGTACTCTTTAGCATCAAACTTTTTTGCTGCATTGATTAGTTCCATTTTCGAGTTTAAGTATGCCTTCTCCTTCTTAATGGCACGTCGTAGTCTAATCTTGGCCCAAGTGTATTTCATCTTCTTCCTCAGCTTCCGCAATTTGTGCTTATTCATTTTTGTACGACGGATGACAATCAAACGAGCAGCATGTATTTCAGTGTGGTTTGGATTATTTGGACTATCACGGATTTCCTTGTTTAGGTTTCCATTGTTAGTTGGAATTTCCAACGGGGTGATATTAGGCAACACTGGTATTTTATGTTCCGGTCTTCGCAACATGTCAGGAGGGATTCCAATCGAGGGTCGGATTATAGAGTGCATTGGCATTTCTATACTGCCTTGTCTAGCCTGGGTCAGCTTGGGTAATTGGCTAAATTGTGAGTTTGCTGGAATGAAAAATAGGCTCATGAATACCCTGCAATAACTCGCTCATCTCTGCCTGAAATATATATCTCATATTTTAAAATTGCGCATATGTAATGATTGATATACGACTAATACGACATACCAAATTTGAAAGTGCTAAGAGCCGGTGTTTCTGGCTGACCCAGAAAAAATGCTCCAGGAATTTGACTAGTCCCTTCCAGGCTCCCCTTCCCAAAGCTGTCACCCCCAATATGCATTTGACGCACCAAAGAAGATAGGGACGCCGGTAATGCCCGTCCCTTTCCACTCAAAACCTGACGAATCATAGTTACTGGCTGCCGTTATTGTGGAAGTCCAATCTGGAATTTCAAAGATAACAAAATCGTTAAATAAACTCTAACTCGAATCACTACCAATAATCTTTTCCCGTTGTAATATTGAAAGAAAATACCCACTTATAAACCGGTAACGACCCTCGTCCCGGTTCACCACTCACGGTCCCAATGATGTTTCTGATATCTCACAAAATGCAGTTGTCTACCAATCACCAAACTAATTAATTGATTAGCAAACTAAGAAAGCATTCAAGTTCCAGTTTCTCGTGCTGGATAAAGAAAATGTGCCCAGGATGTTCCATCCAAGCCAGGTGATCACGAAAACTGTTTGTTTTGGGATGTACTTCAAGTTGACATAATTGCTTTTGACGTTTTAATGTTGTTTTTTATGATTTTGAGGTTTTTTAGACATAGGGAGTGATTTTTAAATTTTGGAGGGGTTTGTTTTTAATTTGTCAGTATGGAGGTGTTTGCTGCGTTTGAGAATATAGTTTAATGGTTTTAGCGGAAAAAAGTAAAAGTCGAAATTTCGTGCTGCAGGGGTAACTATAGTTTGGGTGATGGGCGGTTGCCAAAAAAATGTTCCAACTTGAATATGGTTGTTTTGGGGTGGCCGAAAACCTGCCGCCAGATTCATACACGTTTGTTTACAGCACTGCCCTATCTACTCAGCCAGGACCACGGCAAAAACACTTCACACGAACAAGAGGAGCACAAGAAGGATTTGCAAATTTTGCACGGATTACGCTGCAGCAGCGTTGCTATCTATTCTACGCTTGCAAATTTGCGACATGTGACTGACTTTCAGACTTGACGACAGTTTTCCCCATTCATTTTCTCATTCAAAATAACAACATTAACTAAATGATATTAATAAGAGTATTCACTCCATGAAATAATTTTTGGAGTTGGAAAGTTTAGGAATCTTTTAATTGCAGCATCGATATTCATTGCTGAAGTCTCGTATTAGCCATTGTTGAGTGAGAATAGCTTTCCTGTGACTGTTGTTTAAATTTTGGCCAGTTTACTGACCACTAGTGTAAACGCTGTCATTAAATTTAATTGGACTCGACAGTGATGGCTTTCCGAATAGCTCGTCAGGCATGGTTCAAATGGATGAATCCATCAGTGCACCATCATCAGCAAATTTGCAGTGGGGCTGCCATATCCAGTACTTTACATTTCAGCAGTAGATGTGGAGGTGACAACAATAATGGAGTTAGTAGGCAGTCAAGTAATTCGTCAAGGGTTGGGGTATTGTGCGGCACCTGGAACNTTACATTTCAGCAGTAGATGTGGAGGTGACAACAATAATGGAGTTAGTAGGCAGTCAAGTAATTCGTCAAGGGTTGGGGTATTGTGCGGCACCTGGAACTTGGGAGGTTATCAGCAGAGATCGTCATACTCAACGCTGGAAGCTACTAATACTAGTTTTGATAAATTGAAAGAAAATTATGGTATGATTACATATTTATACTATTCTCCTTAAATTACTTTTACTCAATAAAATTCTTGAGTATTTTATATTACGAACCGTTTTAAGATTGAAATTAAATAAGATTAATTTTTAATTGCAGAGGGGGTAACAATTAATATTGATGGAGTGGAAGGCAGACCTCTGTATTTAGATGCTCAAGCGACTACTTCTTTAGATCCCCGAGTTTTAGATGCCATGCTTCCTTACCTAACTTCGTTTTACGGGAATCCGCATTCACGGACTCATGCTTATGGATGGGAAAGTGAAAAGGCAATGGAAACTGCGAGGGAAGTAAGTTGATGACTGGATTGACAATCCTTTTATCCTTTTTTAAAAATAATTATGTATTAGAGAACGAAAACTGTTCATGTGTCGTTATTTTTATGTAGCAAGTTGCAGATTTAATTGGAGCGGACGCGAAGGAAATCATTTTCACATCAGGCGCTACAGAATCAAATAACATTTCCATAAAAGGGGTCGCGAGATTTTATAAGGCAAAGAAAACCCATGTGATTACGACACAAATTGTAAGATATGTTTTAAAAACTAGATAACATCATAATGTCATTGTTGTATCAAATAATAACGCTTCAATTTTTGGGGTAATCGTGCAAATTTTTCAAACAGGAACACAAGTGCGTTTTAGATTCTTGTCGTGCATTGGAGGCTGAGGGTTTCAAGGTGACCTATTTGCCTGTTCAGGAGAACGGGATTATCAATCTGGATCAATTTAAGGAAGCCCTAACCCCTCAAACGAGTCTGGTATCCATTATGTCGGTTAATAACGAAATTGGAGTATTGCAGCCTATAGCAGAAATAGGTAACTAACAAAAACTTTCCGGTGCTATAAACTCATATTTAACTCAACTTCAGTTCATTTTTTTGTCTAGAATATCAAAAATGTAATGTATATATTTTCCAGGGAAAATTTGTCGTGAGAGGAAAATATTCTTTCATACTGATGCTGCTCAAGCAGTTGGAAAGCTTCCAATGGACGTTAATGCAATGAATATCGACCTCATGTCAATCAGCGGTCATAAAATTTATGGCCCCAAAGGAGTTGGAGCACTGTATGCCAGAAGACGGCCCAGAGTTCGCCTTGAGCCAATATTTAGCGGTGGAGGACAGGAAAGAGGGATTAGGAGTGGCACTGTTCCAACCCCACTGGTGGCTGGATTCGGTGCTGCATGTCGTATTGCACAAGAGGAAATGAAAGTACGCAATACTAAAACAATTTTAAAATACATTTATTAACAAAATCATAGTTACATCTCCAACAATAATGTCTTGTACTTAAATCTATGTGAAAACTAATTAGTTAACTGACTTATTTAACTGATTACTTTCTCTGAAAGAATGAATCATTAATTGCTTTTTGTTCGGTGTTTCTTTTTAGTCCTCTGTGGGAAATGGTTCAGGAAGGTGTGGACCTGAAAGCAATCAAATGGAGTCAACATTGAGAGAAAATTGGTCAATACTTCACTTACTATCCTCCTCTGGTGCTTTGTAATTAGTTTGTAGTGCATTTATGAACTTTTCTCCTTGGGCCTTTTGATAGCATGTTCCTCATTCCTATTATTCTTCATTTTGATTTTGAATTAATTACGTGATTAGTTTTCTTTTCCTTTACTCGACAAAAAAAGATAAGATCTTGACTCTATCCAGTTATGAGACTTTATATGCTGGAAATATACGTAAGTTAAGCGTAAAATTGTCAATAAGAATTTCTTAAAATCTAGTATTTTATTATTCAGGAACCAGAACCATTTTAGTACAATAAAATATTTT
>JAHZMV010001811.1:0-44038 GCA_027743765.1 Coecobrya sp. COE2
CTTGTAGCATTTTCAATGATTACGTTTCACTTAATTCCAACACAAAACACATAAAGAAAACGAACATTTTGAGAATTACAGCGAGTATAACTCTTTTCCCTCTTCTGATATTCAACGTCGTTGCTATTGGTGTCGATTAGCATATTACTACTTTCCTTTCCACTGTCGTTTTCCCTGTTTTTAAGCCATCAAACGGCAGCAATTCGCAATCATCATTATCATAAATCGGAATACTTTACTTCTTATCACCACCATTTGTTTAGCTCTAGCTGACAGAAAAACATCACAAGTTCTCTTCGTTTTCACTACTTGTTACATTCTTTCCATAAAATAAAAATGCCAGAGTTGAGAAAACCTGTATAAAGAGAAAATAGGCGATAATGACAGCGTCATCAAGATTTTAAAAAGATGATTAGAGGAATTTTCAAATAATAATAACAGCAATAAAGCAACCAAGTACACTGTAAGTTTTGCCATTTCAGCTGCAGTAAATAGAAAAGTAATTATTTTCTTTCGTCGACACATAAATTTCTTATCATGCTCGTTTCTCCCTGTCCTCTTGGCATTTTAAGCCGACAGATGATGATAGCAGTGGTTCTTGGGTGGAATGAATGGCAGTGTAATAATAATCTTTACCACAAATGTAAACTGTGATGATGTTGCAGCTTTGTATTCTCCTTTTCTTTCTTCCAACCAAAACATTCCATTAGAAATACTCACATGCTCCACCATCTACTACAGAAAATTCCTCTTCTTTTCCTTCATTATATTCTTCTCCGTTCTCATTTCACCGCAAGCTTCTTAACAAAGATAACTTTGGGAATGGGAAGGCAGTAGTAATAGCCAAAAAATGAAAAGCCCCTCTCCTGTTCTCTGTGAGCATTTTGCCCGTTTGTCGTACTTATGAAGGCATAATTGGTACACAAACTGATATATATCACTTTATGTGCACGGAACTATGTATCAACATTGCCTTTTATTATTATTATTAGATTCCCGATTTGTTTGAGAAATTATTCCCCATCTTTCTGTTTCCTTCCTTCCTGCCAACCTTCCTTTCTGGTGGTGGCGGTGTAGTAGTAACAGCAGTGGTGATGAAGTTGGCGTTGTTTGCGTGCACTAATAATTCCCTTGTTCTTCATTCATTGGCACGAAAACAATGCGATTCCCGATGCAAAAACAAGAATATTACCAGAAGACGCAGGATGGAATGGAATGTTTGGCACACATGTTCTCTTCTCTTCTTCTCGTTTAACTACAATCTCATCCTCCTACCCAAACAACAGCCAAAACGGAGGAGGAATGTTCGAGAGAGTTTAGTGTGTGGGGTGCCATGCTAAATAGCTTAAATGAATCAAAAGAGGCGAAGAGGAGAAACACAAAGGGAACAAGGGAGAGAAGAAGGAAAAGAGGACGACCGACCGACATAATAGCTCAAAGCAAAAGGAATCCATAATTCATAATTTGATTCATGTGCATATTATTGTACACACAAACACAGAGACAAAGTCGTCGTCAGCGGTGGCGGTGGTGGGAAAAGTGGGAAACAACCTTTTACAACTACTCCATGCTCGGTGTATTTTCCTTGCCTCCCTTGCGAGCCGAACAAACACAACAACAAATTTGTGCATTCCTTTAAATACCAACTAAACTAACCATATATTTTGGGAGAATATCATGGCATATTATACATATTTTCATGGTGCTCCTCTTCTTCTCTTTTCATTGCTATTTTTTATTTGCTCGTGCCTGCAAGCGTCATCAACGCAAATGCTACTAAAAACTAGACACTCCGTCCACAGAACAGAGAGAAATAAATGCAGTTGAGAGAACGTACAACACACATGTTTGCAATATCTTACATTTCCAGGGAAAATGAAATGAAAATAGAAAGAGAGAAGGGAAGGGGAATAAGATATGAAAACATGCTAAACATATTATATGGATATTTATTGGGAGAAAATGTAAATATATCACGTTAAACGTTCAGCCTTGTATGATCTATGTATTTACTGCAAGGGAGAGATAACATTATTTTATGAAAATATATATACATACATACACGCTTTCTAAATTTTCATAATTCATACATACACGTACACTTTGAGAAACACTTCAAATGGTTCCATAATAAATCCACATTTCCCATTTTAACTTTGACTTATTTTTCAGACCGACATCATCTCCACTCCACCAAAGCCAAACCAATATAATTCTGTCATGTCACTACTGGGCTGTATATGCGTACTTTTCTCTTTTTTGTACAAATTTTAGAACGGACCGGGTTGAGTTTTGGGTACGCACCAGTTCTTTAGCTTCTACCACAACCACCACCACCGCGCTAAACAATCTCACAACATTCAACTTTTCATTTCATTTTCATACACAATTTTGGTGGCAGTCCTTCGGTGATAAAATATTCCTTTGAGAAGGAGAAAACTTTTAATCTAAGCAAAAGAGAGAAGTAATTACCACCGCCAATATAGTAGTTGTAGTGCTGGGACAACCAGTGTTATGCTTCTACTCATACATTTACAACTTGAACAGAAGTTACAACAGCAGCATGAAAACATATTATTTAACTTTGGTAGAGCGTCACTCTACTGTTAGTACTACACCGGCTCGTAAAAAATTTTTGTGATACAAATCTACAAAAACATTACAACTATCTAAAGTTGTTATAATACCTAACTAACTCAGTTACTCAAAATCATTTTATATCGCAAAATGGAAGGTTCGCATCCACATACATAAGAAAATAAATGTAAGAAAGGTCTTTAGCTTTTTTGTTTTTTTATCATCATCAACATCACCAGTATAGTAGCGTTTCATAAGAATAATTGGTCACGCAAAAACACTGCGACTTGGTTCAGAACAAGGTGACATTATTATACTCTTTCCATGCACACATAAGAGGACGATCACGACGACGCCGCCGACAGTCATCAACAGCAAGCAATCATAACAGCATTGTGTACTATGTCAGTTCAACTTTAGTCATTCATTGGTCAGTTGCATGAAGCATGAACAGCAAGCCTAATCTCAATCTTTTAATTTTTTCCCCGTGAATATAGGCAGCCAGCAGGCAAACAATAAAAAGCCCAACTGGTCATTTACTTTCCAATAAAAAAGGAAACTTTTTTTTTGGAGAAAAGTCATAAAAACAAAAACTACTAAAAACTTTCCCATTTATACCCGTTACGAAATAGTAGGTTGTTATTCTGCAAAAAAATACTCGTCATGTGTGTGTATGTTATCATTATATCATCGCATGACTTTTAATGACTAAATATGACAAAAACTACTGACGACTACGCGACAAAACTAGAATTATGATGGAGTCTGGTGGTTGTATAGTTTATTTGTGTCGATTATTCCGAACAGTAATATGGTTTATCTGTCTGCTGCGCTGTGTGTAAAAAGGGCATTAAAAATGAAATGAATCCCACTTACCGCTTCCGTGTGTATCGGATGTACTGCGAATAACATGGCAGCAACAAAGCTCCCAAGTTCCGTGAGGAACATGCTCGAAACTCTGAAAAAATAGAAAGTCAGACAAAGGCATTAATTTCACTGCCTTTCTTTTTATGTAGCAGCGTATGAATGAGCTTGTATATATATATAGCTTTTAATCAGAAAATGTCTCTGGCAGTCATGAAGGGGCAATGAAATGAAGTCAATTCAATTATAATAAGAACGATGATGTGGACGACGACGATAATATGAACAAAATGCATTACAGCTCATACGTCGGTGCTGTTCCTACAACTGACGATTATCATGAAAGCACGAGATAGATTTAAGTAGTAAATACATGGATCACGTCTATCCCTTTTGCCTGTTTTCCTCCGAAAACATAATAATGATCTTTTATTTATTTTTTTCTTCCTTCTTATTACACAGCTATCCTATCCTGTAATCCCATCCTATTTACTTGCCCCATCATGTGCCATTTTAATCGCTTTACACAATTACACATCCTCCTATTCCAAAGTCTGTAGTCTGTTAAAGACTTATATAAAAATATATATACATACACGGGCGTGTTTTTTAAAAGCAACAAGAAGATTAAATGTTAAGTCACGTCACAAGGGGAACAAATCTAATGGATGGGATCAATGGGATGTGATGTAATTCAAAGTATGTAGCAACTAATTCGTCCGTCCGTCCGTATAAAGTATAAATATAGGTAGGTACCCAAATATATATGCATGCATGCTTGTTCCTAATAGTAGTAGTGGGAAGTAGCCAAGTATCAAGCAACCGTTATTTTTATCGTTTTGATCTGATCATCCTTATCATCAGGAGCAGCAACAGCAAAAAAGTTAATACTACGCCAGCAACGAAAAATAAATGTAGCTCCATTTGTCTTTGTAAGTTTGGAATACCATCGTGGAATACTAAATACACAAACACGACGGGAGAAATAAAAAAAGATACACAGTGGATCACATGAAATACGTAGTACGGACAGAACAACTCCACTTGGCTATAATAATTTTTTCTCCTTTTCTGTTTTATTTCCCGTTCCTCTTTTTTTCTCCTCCAAGTTATTTCTTTCCCTCAACTTGTGCTGCTATTTGTTTCGTAACAAACGTGTAGTACCTAATAAAAAGTATGTAGTGTGCATATATACATCCCGGGTAAAATTGCTTTCTTAGAGTTTATCAAGCAGAATTATGTATTTTTTTGGTCCTTCGAGTCGGATACAAATCGCGAGTCATTAACGGGCGGTAAAACAAGAAGAAAAATTAAATGGACGGCATCGAATGAGCAGACGAGGATAAATAATATTGGAATTCTCTAAACAAAAAAGCAACCATTCTTTTTACGAAATGTAACGAAAAGGTTAATACTTGTAGAAACAATGTTTCTTTTTGGGATTGGGCGGGGCAGCAGTTGCGGGATGATTGCGACATGCATTATTACACGTAGCAAGTCACCACCGCCATATACTTTGCATAAACTGTTTCGTTGTCAGTGTTTTATAGCTGATGTTCAGATGTCTAGGAGAAAGTGCAAAAAAATGTTGCCTTTTCCCAGAGAAAAAGTAGAAAAGTGCATGTCACTCAGAGTGTGACAGAGAAAATGATGTGATTATGCATGCAACAATGCATATGTAATAGGGTGGCACCATACCACAACCCAACAAAGAATATTCCCTCTGAGCACGTTCCACATACACCAATGTAGATGATTGCGTTTGTGTCAACCAACGTGAGTGGAACAAGAGGAAAAAGCCGAAAAGTATATAAAACATACCTGAAGTACAGTACGGAGACAACAGCGTGCAAAAGAGCGTTGACCAGATGGTATCCCATGGGCTCCAGCCCGTGTACAGCGTAGTTCCAGCGGAACGTGAGCACACACAGAGGTCGGTAGGACTTATGACTTTGCTCCTGCAAATAAAAAAGACAACAAAAACACATTACATATAACGTAATCACGAGCACATGAATATATTTATTTTTGCGATAAAAAGGACCACATCAAACGGCAAAAACAAAAAAGCTCATGGGCAGAACGATGATGTCAGTGATGGGGATGATGACACAAAATAATAATAATGTAGATAAAAGTAAAATGTGACTCTTTTTGCTCATTCCATCACAACATATTTGAGCGGTTTGCTCTATGTGAGCTCTGTATGCCTTATATAATATGCTTTCTCTTTTTTCCCTCCCACTTTCATATTATCATCATGAAATACTTATGAAGTAAGGCTCATCGCCATTATCCCCGTTAATATTACCATGTTAAGTAAAAAGCAAAGTATCATGATGACGGTCATATCCAGCCCATTACTGTCTCATTTTTTGCAAGCCCAGCACTTTCTCTTTTACTCGAACGACCCTCTCATTTGCATAATCATGAAGAATGAGGACGTATTTTATGAACGTACGCAAAAAAATCATTGAAACTTGATACATTGTCAGCTTAACAGCAAGTAGTCCACCATTATATCACCACAGATATAGTAGCATAAGCCCAAGGACCGTTCCCTGCTCCTGTTATTGCCACGATTATTACACATTTTCCCTGTTGGTTATGACCATTTGAGAATTTACTGGAATGGAGCTCAGCCGAGCTACTTCCCAAATGGTAAAGCAATGAACAAGAAAAGAAAGTAGCAGCCGGAGTAAGAAGAAGATGTGACACACTCTCCACAGAGAATTGAACCACCACCACAGAAAAGAGACTTACTACTACTCTCCAAAATATATGGTTTCCCATCTTCCACATGATCCAGCAGTGGCATCATCATAAGACATTTCCATAAAATCCTCTTTCCCCACCCATATAGCACCTAGTTAATACTCACTCTCTCCTATCACACCACCATCACCGCAGTACTATGGAGAGCACAGCCTGTGTGCATATGAGCTCTCCACCTCACCTATTACATAAAATATTTGCAAGCTTATTTCTCTACCGTATTATTTATACACAGGAGACCTATCCACAAAATGGGCCCACAATTTTTTTTTCTACCCTGCTGTGCTCCCTTCTCTTTGTGCCGATCTTGCTGCTCTCTGTCTCTCCCTTTCTTACTTTATGGTTCAAATGAAAAAAATATGGAATGATATTCCTCGTCTTCTTTTCGTGCCACTATTATTAAGACTAGTAAAATATATCTTGAATTGAAGGGAGCAAAGCCACTACAGCACCACCGCCACCACCACCTACGAACATTACCGTCATTATTATTATTACTCTGCTACACACATAAACAGGCAAGTAATACCCTCCTCACCCACACCAACACACCACCACCATCATCATGATAAGTGTACAAGCACGTATAGATAGCCTCATAGTGGCACTGACTGCCTCTACCCACCACTACTGGTAATAAATATACAAAAGGGGACCATTAGTGTTGCATCGTTGCTTTTTGCGGAAAAAGTATTGAAGTGAACAAGGATACTTTTTATAGAAAAATAAGAGAGACAAGTAGACACCAGAGTAAAAAAGAACCTGGCATGGATCTTACGCCTGTACATATGTAGCCATTTTATAGTTTAAAAGATGAGAAAGAGTAGAAGAAAAGTAAGTAAAAAGGGAAATGTAGTCACCGTGAATGAATGAATGAATGAATACATGTAAGGATAATTATTCTCTCATGCTACTTTGCATCCCCATCCATCTATTTTATTTTTTTCTCTTCCTCTTTTTCTCCATTTCTCTACTAGGTACTTATTACATCCAAGCAGTAGAAACATACACAGTACAGTGGTGTATATATAAAGTCTAAAGAAAAGCCATTTCCCAGTTTCGAAAGTACTCAAAGACTTAACTTCTCTTAAAATATATAATAAAAAATATGAATGTGTGTGTGTGTGTGCAAGTGTCTACGAATGAGTATATTGCTGCTTCTTCAAATATCACACGCCTGTGTACACCCATTTCTCCCTGACTATGCGACAGAGTAGAGGGAGGGAGGAGAAAATAGAAATATAAAACATTTTATTATTTTCTCTCTCCACCAAGACGAGAGGACGACTCATGTTTATGGGCATTTTTTACCCATAGATTACTACATAATATAACGACCCGAGTATTTTCCTATTTATTGCTTTCTCTTCTCAACCGACTCAACCAGCAAGGATAAAAAGTTTAGTCATTCTTCTTTTTAAAATGAGACAACGTTACTGTTCATGCAGTGCTCCTTACTGCGGTGCTCCTACTTCATTCATTTCATAAGCCTTTTTTGCAATATAACTTTGAGGAGAAAAAAATGTAAGGAGCAGTCCAAATCGTCTTCCCTCACCAAAATCATCCTCAAACCTCATAATGAATGGTGTTCCAAGTGAGTACAGCAGAAAAATCAGGAATGCAATTAAACGGCTCTTTTTCCTTTTCAAGAAGAGCTTCCATCCATCTATCCCTCCATACTTCACGAAAAATCCATCCACCCATCCTCCTATCTGTAGTCTTGTAAGAGGACATATTATTTTCTTCAAATGCATGTCTGCAACTCATTAAATGAGCAAAAAGCTCATTTTCCCAGTCTACGTGTAGTGGTGAAAAGAGAAAAAGTCAAGAAGAAAAGTATGCATTCATATTATATTTCTTCTCGTGGATTTCTCCTGTCGACGCATTTAATTGAAGTGCTCTCAGCACACAATCAACGGCTGCTGCTCCCATCTGACAAAACTAAAAGTCTAAAGGACTTTGAGTAGAGAAGAGTGACAACACTGCTGTCTCCCTCCTTTCCCTCAATCATTCATCCGTTCATTCCTTCATCTATTCTGTCCCTACGTTTGACAAATATATCTATAGGAAAAAATCTTTTCACCTTTATATTTCTTATTATTAATACAGTTCATGTTCATGGAAGGTGTAGTCTGAGTCCTGGGTTTTGCACCATTATGATTTTCAGAGAAAATGATCAAGATGAGCTGAGAAGAATGAACATGCTTCAGTCGAGGAAGGGAACACGCACAAAAATGAGTTCATACATTATTTGCAGCAGACTCTCTGGTGGAAGATACATGGGATTACAGGTCTCCTGTTTGCTCGTTCCAGAGAGACGATTAAATTGATATCGATTAGTTTTGATGATGATGCTTGTAGCAACAGCAGCAGTGGTGCGTCCGCAGAGACACATTCATCAGACGAACCAGAAGGAGGAAGAAGCAACAAATCCATTAATTACTAGCACCAAGCCAACTTTTCCTCCTTTCCTTGAGCCACCTCCTTTCAACAATTTTCACTTTTCCTCACATCCTCAACTACTACTGCCCCAATCAACTTTCTTCGTCTTTCTGGTTGGCATTAAGGTTCACTTGAGTGTGGTCTAAAATCTAAGTACTTTCTTTCCAGTCATCCTGAAAAGAAGGCAGTGTCCCGTGCAAAACCGTGGTTAGCACAAGCAAAAATCTCCCACAAATTCTAAGCCTCTTTCTACTATTCTCTTGGTTTTACAGAATTCCTCCTAGCAAAAGTCAATACAAAGTTATAGCATGCCCATTTTGTCGTTGTCGTCGTCATCATAAAAAAATAAAATGTCACGCGGATTTCTTTCGCTCCTGTAAACAGCCATAAATTGGCATCACATATCTTTATTACTCCCAGTCATGCATGACATTATATCGTCTCCACTACACAACTCTCCAAAAATCCTATTTTCACTCACACATGAGTTTTCCCAAATACACAAGTCAATACACAAAACATTAGATTTGTTATATTATTCTAACTCAAAAGGGAAAAAACATAACATCAAAGCAACAACAATAACAACGGCTATGAAAAAGAAAATTAAACTGAGCTTTGAACCACTCTCTGAACAAAACAGCCTATTTTCCTGTTCTCTACACTACTACGTGGGTATGTGCTGTACTGACGAAATGGCAGTTTCCAGAATTTTATGCAGATTTTTTTCCTCGTGTGTGATGATCATGATTACTATCATGATTCATGATGGCTATGACAAAGACGTTTTGTTGAATAATATGTTGTATATATATAAGGTAATAAAGCAGCAGCGGCCTTCCACAAAAATACTGTAAAGTGATATGGATATGACCATTTCCAGTGATTTACTGTCCTCTTTGCCTTCTTTATCGCTCTTTCCTCTATTACCAACATTATTAGATTTTTTAAAGAAGAAGAAGCAGAGAAGGAGCTGATTGTGAGCACTAAAAGAAAGTAGGAAATTCCTCTGCTCTTATTCATTCCTCTTGTTCCACTCAACTTTTCACGCAGTTTTCCAACAAACTGCACATTATTATTTTTTGCGTTATTATTTTGCGCATTATGCCACGCTATATAGTCTACTGCTTCGTTATGCCTTTTCATTTTGATTGTATGATGATGGCGTTAACGATACCATTTTATTATTTCCAGAACCCACACACACACACAGAAACTCATAAAGTGCCAAACTACTTTCTCTTTCTTGAAAAATATGCAAAGAAATAAGTGAAATCTCCCCTTCATCTTCAACTCCTCTACTCCCTGTGATGAATATTCCATTTTTCTCTCCCTCCCACCAGTGTAATGGGAAAAGGGTCTCACCGGAGGAGGAGGAGAAAGAGGTACTGAAGTGAGTGGAATAGAGCAAGGAAAAAATGCTTTTGAAATTTTACCGCATTTCCTCTATTAGTAGGGTAGAAAGTTGCAAAAAAACAAGAAAATAGGATTCTTGCTGTGTCCTGGGGAAAAGGTGAATTATCATTTTGACATATTGTCTGTATGAAGCTATTCATTCCCCTGAAAAATGAAAATGGCATCATTGGAAACTTATTTTTGCGCAGCACAGTTGCGATGACGTAATGCGCAAATACGGTAATTTTTCCATGAAGAATCTAAAATTCTAAAAATAAAAACTTCTCCAAAAAAAAGAAAACAAGTTTACTCACTCTTCTCCAGGGAAAATGGAAGGAAGTAGAATGTATCATACATAGAGAGAGAAATAAAAAATACTACAGCAGTTGTAGTGTTTTTGGATGTGTATTAATGGATCACTAGGCGCCACCACACCCCTGCTTCCAGCAAGAAAAAAATGATGCTCAGAAATAACAACATACCGACGACGACAACGGCAGGAGTAGAGAGAAGTACCCAACCAACAACAAAACAACGGAAATCAACAAGATTTTTCCATTTAGTACGAGTGAAAAAATTGTAATCGGAATAGTTTGTGATGCTTCCCTTGCTATTCTCACTATTCCCGTTGCAGATGCTGTTGTGTTACTTCTGATGATGATAGCAACGGTAGAGTCAAACCAGCACATTTATTGTAGCGTGGTTTGTATTTCGCGTTTTTACTTTTTACTAAATAAGATGGGATGAAAATGGGTTTCTACTTGTAACACGAAGATGCTAAAAATATATAATGGCAAACACTGGAGAGAAAGAGCAGAGAGAATGGGAGACCTGGTGATGATCATGTTGGGAAGAATGAAAAAATGGGAGTGTTCATACGTCGCTAAAGAGTGAAAGTTGCTTTTAGCAGTAGGGAAAAAAGAAGAAAAAACTAGGAGGAAAGTAGTGCATGCATGAGCTACTCTGTAATGTCTTTAAAATTGCAAAGTGACTCCTCCACTTAACTTCTTCCTGTGCTTTTGTTCTCTCAACAGGCAAACAAAACAGGAGACCCGAGGAAAAGTATGAAAGTAGGTATAGTGCAATATACGTGTTTTCAGCCTATCTAAAAAAGGCTGTCTCAGGTTACATGTGATATAGTGATATCCTTGTGAAAATGAAGATACTTATCTATCCACTTTTATTGTCATTTAATAAATTGTACACGGAAGGACTAGATAGCTTCTCATCTAACAGAATACCTGTATACTTCATTCAAATCCTTGTGAAGATACTTATCTATCCACTTTTATTGTCATTTAATAAATTGTACACGGAAGGACTAGATAGCTTCTCATCTAACAGAATACCTGTATACTTCATTCAGTCATATCAAATGACTTGGGGTGAAGTGGTACGAATACGTTAGCTAACGTAAATACATAGATCAAAAGATACATCAATTACATAGTTCACCAAGGATCCCATCAAAAACTTTAAAACAGGGGGCTTGGGAACAACAGCTCATTCAGTATTTCAGTTACGACAACAGTTCTCCACGAAAATGAGAAGAATTAACTGGAAAAGTGTGGGGGAAGCAGGAAGACTTTTTTTAAATTGTATACTTTTAATTGGTCTCTTTTAGTTGGAGTGCAAGTCAAATGGATAGGTACAAAGCAACGGGATGGGTTGAAACGGTTGTAACTTTTAAAATGCATTTTCGGTAAAGTTCCGTATTGTTCTCTTCATGACATTATAAATGGGCAGTCACTCAACCGTGGTAACTTCCGCCCTATCCATTTGCTCATTCTCTCTTGGCATTTTGTACTAATGTATGCATATATGCACTTTAATACCAAAAAAAGTTTAAAGCCNGTACAAAGCAACGGTTGTAACTTTTAAAATGCATTTTCGGTAAAGTTCCGTATTGTTCTCTTCATGACATTATAAATGGGCAGTCACTCAACCGTGGTAACTTCCGCCCTATCCATTTGCTCATTCTCTCTTGGCATTTTGTACTAATGTATGCATATATGCACTTTAATACCAAAAAAAGTTTAAAGCCGAATCTAAATGACACGCCACTCATCATCATCCCTTCCACTTTTACGTATTACGTAAACTTTTACAACTATTCCAGTTGTTACGCAACAAAGGGCATTCCCTTCACATATGTGCACACAGAAGAAGCGAAAATTCCATCCACGTAAAACGCATTTTCCTGCTCAAGATTGTCACAAAGTGCAGGCAATGAACAAAATATCCAATGCGCCGTTCGCCTGAAAATATTTCATCCACTCAAAAAATCACTACAGGATTGGAATGCAATAATGAAAAAATGTGAGAGAAATCTGCTCCCTCTTTTGTCTTGCTATTTCTCTGCGAATAAGTGGGGACGATAGGAGACAACAAACGCCATTTTACCCACCTACCTAGATTGGAATTCTCTTGTTGACTGATGGGAATGTGATGATGATTATCATCATAGTATTCTACCTTATGTAATCCTTTCCCTTCCGAATTCAGTACAACTTTTCTATGCTCTCCCTATTCATCTGATGTTCGTTTGTTATTATGATCTCATCTAGTTCTGTTCCCAGAACAGCATGCAAACAGCCACATTCTCCCTTGAATAATGGAGGCAGCATGAAGCAAAGCATAATATTATTTACGCCCAGAGACCATCATCTAGCACCATCATGTGTATAAATAAGTAGGTACATATATGTACCTTATGTCTGTCTCTCCTTTCTCCTTGCAGTTTTTAATGCCTTGTCTCTGCCCCATTTCACGATTCACGACCATCATCATGATCATCATTTCGGTCCGCTGAGTACATTACAACAACGTCGCCCATCATATCATATCAGTTGCTCATTTCATGCCACATAAACTACGCAAATGGCAATTTTACTGTCCCATTTAATGCAAATCACAAAAAATACACACAGGCACTCTCCCTACCAGCTGCTCAAGCACCATTTGTATTCCCATTAAAAATAGCATCAGGGGATTAGAATGGAGAAAAAGTGAGTTCCGCCAACTCAACTCTGGAGAATTATGCCTAAACGTGTGCACAAATAAATCCAATTTTGAAAATTTCACCCTATGTAACAACGATAAACATACATGCACGCATTCCCATACATACGTTCATGTAAAATAAATAAATGATATTCAGAGCAGTAAGAGGGAAGGAAAGAGAGCGATCAAAATATGAGGAAAGAAGGTGACACATGATATATGAGATGAGCGTGTGAGCAGTTCTCCTCCAGAAACTACATGATGGCTTTTTGACTTGCCCGTGTGTGCATTTGTGTAAAACAAGACAAGATGTACTACACACAGTGCCAGCCGAACCAAAACGGTAAAAAACTCATTCCTCCTCAAGAAAAATATAACGCAGCACATCACATTAAACTGTCATTTTTTACCGACATCATATTATGTATTATGACACGTGTAGGTAAACACCACACAACCGAACCATTCCCATTTTTAAAACATATTATTTTTGCTTGTTTTTATATACACACTTTGTTACACATCTTGTGACAGGGATAATGGATTAATGGAAAAAATACAAGAAGCTTATGGGCTTCTCTATCCCGCTACCTATTCGGTCTAATGCGAAATGACAATAAAAACATTTTTAAACGCCGCAAGACATGCTACTGTGAAGCTTAAACTGCGCAGAAAAGCTATTTTGTTTTTATTTTCTTTCGTTTCGGTACTAAAGGAGACTAAACTTCCAACAATTATTTTTATTACATTTTCATTTTCTCAGAAAATAGCTTTAAATGCGCATGAGGTATTTACAAGAATTTATTAAAGTGCTCATTCATCATACTATAGCACGCATCAAACTTAAATGGATAGACGACGATGATGATGATTTACGGAGAAAAGACCTTCTTACAAATTCCTCCACAAAACCTTTTCCCCAAAAGTCATTGACTTTTCTTTCAATCTGTTAAAAAGGAAAGTAGGCGTTGGCTACCTTTAGCTTATTACTTTTCTCGCACTAGCCATCCCTATCGTTTCACTAAAAAACTACGCATAAAATGATGATGATTGATACGAGCTGGAAGGAAACAACCGCCATCTTTACCAGAAACAAAAAAACATGACACAAGTGAGAAATGTAAAAAAATAATGAGATCGTTCCAATTTCTTTCAGGATATTTAAAACATTTTTCCTACTTTTTTCCTGTACACACACGCTTCTACTTTGCTTTTACCCTTCTCTACTCACACACACTGCATGCAATCAATCACCTCGTTTCTTAATTTCAATCAGCTTCGCATAAAAAAGGCGTATACTGTAGCTACTGCGACCACAACCACTAACATTACCAAGAAGCATGTCTTCCTTTCTCTTTCTTCACGACATTTTCATCAGCAGCCTAGAACAAAAATATCCTAAAAGCCACAACGGGTCTTATATGTGCCACGTCGTAGTCCTGCTGTCTGGTCTGACATGAAATAAATAAATGGCTAATTTGCATTACAGACCGTAGCACTTAGGTATAAGAGGGGTGTAGTGGCAGTCGTAATAGTACTTTCACTCTATCATCACGTGCACTTGCACACAAAGCGTCCAATCTTTTCTCACTAGAGAGACAAACCATACAAATAAAAAATGAAATGGGTGGGTGGACACACGCATTTATTACCACCGTAATTCCGACATTTGCCATTGAATTTTAACCTTATCTCTCCCCGCTGCGTGTGTGTGAGGCTTGTCTGGCAGTATGAAAATGAAAGAGTACTTCCCTTGCTTCCCTTCCGATTTTTTATTTGCATAAAACGAAGCCGTAAAATCTAGAGTCATCCATCCAACTAGAAAGAGACACAATCAAAGTTCTCTCTCTTCTTTCCCTTTCCTCAATTTTCCTCTTCTCTACTGACTTTGTGAACAGACTATCTGGCTTTCTAGGAGGATAAAAATCAAATCAAATGTAAAATTATTGTATCATTGTGTGCAGATAAAGACTAAGAGTATTATAAAAAGTGTGGAGTGCCGAGAGTGGAGAATACAAGGAAAATGTACAGATAAAAAAGGAAGCCAGAAGACAATAATTTTCTCTCTCTTCTTGCTGCTTCCTAATGCAAAAAGGAAGAGAGCAAGAAACGAGAGAAAGAGAGAGAGAGAGAGGCTTTATCGCCATCCTGCTCTTACAAAAATATTATTCATGTAAGGCTCCCTTGTTTCACAAAATGAGTCTTTACTGCTTTTAACCCTCCAGATTTTTAATAAGTCTAATGTAAATGTGCAATAATAAAATATGAAGAAAAAGAAGACAGTTTTGTTGCTTCTCTGCTTCGTGCTCTAATACTGGTATTATTAGTAAATATGTATATGCATAGTTTTTAGATGAACATGGAATACAAAGTTAGAAGCCCATGTCTTGGTGCCTCTCTCAACACCAGAATGGTAAAGAGGAAAAAGTGATGAGGACCATCTCATTTCGAAAGTAGAGCTGTGTAATAGACAAGTTAAAAAATTGGAGAGAGGGGCCACGTCGTCGTTGTCTTCAGCAGCAGCGAAGCAAATGGAGATAAAGATGACAATAAATGTCAACGAGTTTTTAAATAAAAAAGAAGAGACTTTCAGAGACTTTCTCCAAAACTCTCTCTCTCTCTATCTTCCACTTTGCCTCGTATTGCCAGAAGCATAATAAAACGAGAAAAAAGTACGAGAGCAGTCGCTTATGTATTTCCCCACTCTTACAAATAAAAAGTCACACAGAAATGTACAGACTCAACATTCCCATGTACTATGGAAGGTTGTAGAACCTTTGGGAGTGTATATATATGCAACATGTTCACAATAAATATTGGGGAAAAGCCATAGAAGAAAAGGGTTCTGTAGGTTTTTATAGAGAAAATATTTAAGAAAGGAGAATGGAAAAGATGATCTTGTTTTGGCGTCTTTCTATTTTTATCAGTCTTTTCCCCAAGCTTTACCGTTCATTCACTTACATGAAGTCTTCCGTTTTGTCGATTTATCTAGTCATTCTGAACAAAGTAGAGACAAAATATTTTATAAGAAACAAATATAGCATGCCATGAATGTTACGTTTATTGAGATGACTGTCAGTGTATATAGTTTCACATTAAAATATTATATGCAATAGTCTGTTTTGTTATTTTATTTCCGGCTGTTGCTAATGTCCTGACTTTTTGCTCAAGTTACAGACAAAAATAAGCCCACATAATTACAGAAGAAATTTACAAGAGAGAGAGAGAGAGTAAAAGTGTGCTGTGTGCGAGTACACAACAGGTACTTGACCGTTTTCGTCTCATAAATTAATAAAAACTTCAAGACAACCTGCTGATGACTCTCACCTGACTTTTTTTTAGCTTCACATTCATTTACACTACCTTTTCTCCTTCCTTAAAAAAATTCATCAAGAATTAATGCTTCATTACATTCTCTACAGTTGCGTCAGTCGAAAAAGCTAGTCTGGATGCCAGACTCTGGAAATAAGATAGAGTTTTAGCTGCCGTGCTGCTGATCTTGTTCTTCTTTGAGCTCATTAAAATTTACCACGAATTTTTCACTTTTCACTTTCACAACCCAACAAGGATGTTACCATCATCCAAGCACGGTTGCTCTTCTTTAGCATCACGGTCATCATCATCGTCTTCATCATCTTTTATTTATCATCTTTCTTCTCTTACAGTTATACAAATTGAAGAAATAAGAAGAGGCATTATATGCCATAACCAAGTGCCGAGCAGCGTCAGAGGAAAAAATGTAATTCGCGTGGAATTAAGCAACTTGACACCATCGCACTCTCTCCACTTATTCTTTACCTTCTTCAAACTCTCCTCTGTATTTTTAGACTTTACTTGTTGAGAATGCGAAAATGAAGAAAAGTGAGAAAATTATAAAAGTTTATGTGTCTCTTAAGAAATCCTTGTTCTTCTCAGAGAGCATCATATAACTAGATTATATAACACCATTATAATATCATTACTATTTTACTTTTCAGAAAAGAAGGAACACATTATAGGGGAAATGGCGAAAATGACACGAATGCGAGTTCAACAGTAATAGTAATAGTTGAACAGGAAATGAAAGTGAAAAAATGAGGACACAGTTCAATTTTTCTGACATTTCGACACGCTCTCTCTCTCTTTCTCATTTCAATTTTTCATCATGATCGCTACATCATTTCATTATTATTAACAAGTCATCATAATGTAAAATACCGTTTCTGACTGACTTTTCCCGTTTCTTTTCCCCAAAAATCACGAGTTAGGAATGACTGGCAACTTTTACTTGTAAAAAAGTAAACTTATAAAATGCCTCGCTTTTCTGGAAATGATTATTTCTGGAATTTAGATAGCGTCATGTATTCCAATGACGCAAATGCATGTAGTGGTATGTAGCATATCTCAACTTGATCTGTCGGCTTGTTTAACAAAACCGATACAGATACAACCTTTTCCTGTTCTTGTCCCCATTGTCCACTTCCGAGTGGATTTTGTGGACAAAGCGCTTTGGGTGGTATGCGTCGTATGTTCAGTGTATTTATTATGCAAATCCCATCCCATGTCCCATTGTGCACGCTACGATGGTCAATCAAACCATAACGCGCTTTATGGCCCAGTGTATCTACATTCGCATCAGGAAGGAAGGCGGTCAATGTCTTCCAGGAGATATCGCATTCACGGATTTTTTCGCGAAACGTTAAACACAAACGGCAAGTGGGAAAAGGAAATTTGCTATCAGTTTGGATTCGTGTATGATAACCGTATAAATTCATAAAGATGTTGAGATAGATAGTCGTGAACAGGGAACATGCTTGTGCTTAATGTGTGTATATAGATATTTTTCGAGGAGCTTAAACCAAAAGATAGAATACCTTGCTTTTTGGTCGCTGAAAGGAACAAAGAAAGAAATAGGCTTTTTAGACAAGCTTGTTTTTGTGACTAGATCTGTGTCTTTTTGTCCATGTACTGGATGTACATAAGCCTTCTCGTTACACACTTGAATTGTCCAAAATGATGGCATTTCCTTTTTTCTTCAACAAGACCAAAACGATGGGAGCTAGAAAAGATAGTATTTGTAAGTGTAGTTCCGAGGAAAAAGCAAGCAAAAATCTTTTCCAATCCGCAACATATCATCAACATCATATTGTCTTGTTCTTTTCTCTCTCCACTTTCCTCCTGGAATGGAAAAAATGGAAACAGAAAGCGAATGATGACATAAAAGAGAGAGGGAGAGAAGCAGAGCGAGATATATACATTTTTATATATCTTTAGAGAGGTAGATAGATGGAATGATAGGAATACGGGGAAGAGAAAGTGAAAAGTTGAGTGACTGAGTGAGTGGAACAAATCTTTATACAATTTTTATCCTTTTTTCTTTCTCTCGTCGTTTCTCTTCCTTGCTGACTTGTTTGGTTCATATTGATAAGAGTGCAAGTAAGATTGAGCTTTGAGCTGAGAGAAACAGGGAAAATTGTGAGATGTGCAGACAAGATACTATATAAAATGTATTTTTAGACATATATACACACACCACACCCATGTTGTAATAATGCTTCTATTCATCCAATCTGTACACACATGCATGATGTATATACATTTATGAAATGGGATGAGATGGCTTGTTTCTTGCTGTCTTTCCTCTCGTTTCAAGCGACCAACGACTTTTACCTTTCTCTCTCGAATACTGAACGAACATGGGTATGTAAGCAGTATGTATATGTATATCTTTTGTACATTATACGTGTATACAAAAGGCAGACAAAACTTTGATCTTTCTCTGATGAAGAAAAAGGAAAAGGTTAGCCTTAGCAAAAAAGAAAAAGTTTTTTTCCTTTAGCACACAAACACAAAGTTTAAGTGGAAAAGTGTAATTTTTATGTGCTGTGGTAAAGGTAACTTATAACTTATTAAGTTTGTGCAGTTGGGCATTTCTTGCTGCTTGTTTTGAGCAAAGGAAGAGATAGTAAAAGTGTAGTCATCCATAATATGAGGTGGTAGTTAATAGGTTTCTTTGTGGTGGTGACCCACTTTAATTTCAGAGAGTTTTGTGGCATTTGGTGAGGTGGTCCTTTCATATAATCTTTCTTATATACGGATCACCGCCGAGTACAGCTGGCTCAGACTCATCGTCTGAAAAAAATAAAGTAGAATAAAATTGTCAATAAAATGGCAATATGGAAAATGCTAATTATCTTATTTTTGTAAGCGGAATGAATGAATGAAACAAGATTTTTATTTTGACAAGGAAAAGCTAACAAGCTAATATTTTTCTCGTAATATTTTTCGATAATAACAGAAGGAAGCGGGGTGTAAAATGGCATTCATTTTTATTGCATTTACTGAAGCGATACATTTTTCTTCTCTGTAATGCTTATAATCATGTGCTTTCTCTCTATTGCTTTTACATTTCACCGCCTTCTTTTCCAGATTCAGCTCAAACAACAACAAAAAGAACCTGAACAAAAGTGAAAGGAGTCATAAAAATGAAAAGTGGAATATATTGGATTACTATTTTTGCTTGCTCCTTTTTTGTATTAGGAATGTGGGTTACACGTCAACGGTTTCTTTCATGTTTGTGTGTACGCTACTTGTTCCGAATGTGCTGAAAATGATGTGGGAATGTTTCAAACACAACGTACATACTGTTTGTGCAAGCAATAACAAGCAATTTTTGCCTTTTCCGCATTTAAAAAAGGAAAAAAATGGAAAAAGAAAGTAAGTGAAACGGAAACTCTCTCTCGTCTTTTTTCGATACCTCCTCTTTCCTTTGATTCCACACCTTTTCAGTTTGAATGAAGTACGGGAAAGTTTGCACATGCACAAGCTAACAAGTGACAAAAAGAGTTTCTGATGCTTGAAAGGCAAACTTTCTTTTTGACTTGGTGCAATTACTCACAACAATATTTTCGATAATAATATTTGCCATTTTTCATCAATTCCACCACCAAATAAATGGCTACTGTTGAAGTAGAAAATTATGTCTGTTTATTTTGATGATGTATTTTGCATGTTCAATCATATGAATGTAATAGAATGAAAAGATGTAAAAGAGATAAACAAACATTTGTAAAAAGTGACATTTCTTAGACAAATGTCAAATAGTATATATTTTCTAATTTATTGGGACAAAAATAATATTCTAATTTTACGAACTGTACGAGCTTACTGAATGAGCGTTTAGTTTAAAACTAAAATTCAATCGCAGAATAAAATATTTCTATTAGCAATTGCTTCACAAATGACTAATATACATACGCTTCTATCATAAATAAATGCAAAGTGCGACATTTTTGTTCCTGATTCGCCCCATTCCATTTATACGAAAGGATTGTCAGTTGAAACTGCCACGATTATTATGCAACCTACATTCCTCTAAATTATGCTTTCCAACATCTTTAGCATAAGGCCGTATCTTGTCATTTCCTTATTGAGCATACTAACTGCATTCTAATAATATGGAAATGCAATTATCTAATTTCTCCAGGAAAAAGGGAAACCAAAACCCGGAGGAATAGTAAGTACATCTCAGGACAGAATCGTGTGATTGACAATATGGACGTACGTGCACATGTGTCCATATTTTTATCTTCCAGATTTTATTCTTCTTCTCTACCTTTTTTGTCTGTAAGTACGTCCCTTGTCAATTTGCTTTCCTAATATTTAAATGGAATAATAAGCAAGTTGAAAATACGTGAGTTGTTGGATAAAATAAATTCTTCAGGGGATACAGTGTACCCAGTAAACCACAGTCCGTGTAGAAACTCCGTGAAGCAGTAGAAACTCAAATTCTTTATCGCCCTAATCCTGGAATCGCAGTAATTTATTCTTTGTGAATGATAAAATGATCATGCATAACACATAATACATAAAATCCATCCGTGATGATGTACAGACAATGTACACATTATCTTTTTTCCTGCGTCTGGTGCTGATGATGACGACGACGAGAATAAGTGAGTTGAGTGGAGTAGTCAACCAACCTTCTATCTACCACATCATCAATCATCATTTCACTTGCGAGATCACGTCTTTCTTTGGTGGCGGTTGAGGGCTGTGTGGTTGGGTGTGCTATGCAAGCAGCATAACACAATGAGCACAAATATGAGGAGCAGCAGTCCTTAAATTTTTCATGTGCCTTATTCCTTCCCTCACATTTTTGCAGGAGAAAAGACGGAAACATTGATAGATTCAATTCAATTTATTCTTTAGTAATTGGATTATCGTGCTGCGTGTACTTACATACCAGTAGATAGTACATACTCTACCACCACTCAACCCTCTACGACCACGTTCAGCACCGACAGCCGCAGCCGACAGGTTACAAGTTGTACAAGATGAGTTGAAAAATATCTCAAGAGACCTTGTCTTCCAGACGACCAAAAAAGAAGACAACTTCAGAAGAAGAGGAGAGATGTGCACATGAATAATTATTATGGGATTCGTGCAAGTTCCTTATAATTCCAAGTGTGCACTCGTACCCAGTGGTGGATGACAAGTAGCAAGGAATTTAAAAATCTTCTTGTTCATCAAAGCAGCAGGAGTGGTTATGCTCGCTTTGAGTAAATCATATTATATTTGCTAGCTAAATAAGAAAAATTGGTAATGCAGTCGCACAACTCGCAATCAGTTGGATAACATGATTGCCCTGAAGCCATCTCATTCCCCATATACCTTTTTCTGATTAAATGAAGAATTCAGTCTGAATATTACTGTTAGTTATCAGTTAACTCAATCAGCATTACAAGGAAAAATATTATGCAGTACTCTGTCAGCATTTGCTACTAGTAGTCTGATTATCTGGGCCCACGAAAAAGAAAACGCTCGCGTCTAAGAATAACAACGCTGTTGACGCAAATGAGAGGGTGGGTGAAGGGATACACATATATATTAATGGTTAGGGAGAAACAACAAATTCAAGTTGACTCTGTCTGGTTGATTGTATTGCTTCCTATCTTCAATCTTCTCTGGACTTGGCTCCGCTTTGGGATAAACACAAGCGCAGAGGACTGGATAAATGGGTAGTAAGTGTGGCGTTTCTCTTCGTACAGACAGGCAACATAGATGAAGATAAGAGATGAAGGGTTGGATAGGTTGCTCGAATAAGAGAGGATGAGAGCAGCCAAGAATTAATCACATCTCCAAGGAGTAATCAACTTTCATCCAGCAAGACTCATCCAGGTCCACCAGGAAAAAGCAAGACGATAAAATTTATGCATCCCGACATTCGAGCAGGTCCTTTCAGCTTCAATCTTCAATCCAAGGAGACTTGTGTTTGTATGTTTCGTATGTGTTTTTAGCTGTTTACTGTACAGCGGCAACAATAACAAAAACAAGACAGCAGACACACACATAAATATACATACACATGGAGAAAATCGTAATAACTAGGAAAAAACCTTGGAAAACAGGGAAGAAGGAAAAAGTAGGAGGAAATCATTAAATTGACTATAGTGTAATATGCCACTACACTCCTCTCTGTGGCTGATTACATGCTCGGATCTGCCTTCCAAGCCCCATAGAATCATCACTCATTTACCACCACCGTCGGGAAGCCGGTGCTAGAGAAAGAGAAAAATATGCATGGGTTTCTCTCTTCTCGTGTTTTGTGTGAATGCAAGTGAAAGCAGGAGACAGATGCAGACTCAGCAAAAACTTTCTCCATATGCCTATGTGCTCCCTATACATTCATTTTGCGAGATATATGTGTGTTGAAATATGGTGTTTTAATTCCAAGTGAAATGGTGCTGTCATCATGGCGAGTAGCAGCAGCAGAGGCAAAGTCAATTAGCCATTTACTGGAGACTATAAAGGCCGGGAACAGTAGCGCTACGAAGGAAAAGTGCATGGGAAACGGAGAGAAAGAGAGAAAAAGAGGTAATTAGGGTGTACATTACGTCAGCGGGAGGCCTCCACCACCACCGATCATGATCATTATGAATGAGTCAACATGAAGCAGTAGCTTTATGAAAGAGTATCAGCGCAGCAGCTGTGCTGTATTATTAGACCTGTGGTCTAGACACATAACATTACTCGATGCATTTCATTTTTGAGCAGATCACTTACCCACCAAACAAAGAGGAACAGATGAGTGTATAGAGTCGACTAGAACTAGTAGTGAGTGAGGAAAGAATGAGAGCTCATTATTAATCGGGAAGCGAGATTGAAAGAGAGAGGAGAACAGACCAGATACAGCAGCTCTCTATATCCATTTCGAATGAATGAATGAATGAGCCAATTGGTGAATGATGATGATGAACAGAAATTTTCCCTAGAACTCATACCATTCCACGCCGCCAATATTACTTATTATGATCACCGAGAGTGGAACATTCTGATTGCGATTAGTTGACTCGCTTGTTTGTGGCATGCGGCATGGTGTGGCAAGGCATTTTACAACATGATGACTAATGCTACCACTATAAAATATCCCTGCAACCAATCCCTCCAACAGCAGTCCAACATAATTCATTTTTCCTCCGCTAAATTAGCACAAAACTCTCTTGTGCTCCTCCATCTTTGCAAATTTTTTACATATTTTTCCCTTCGTTTTAATATTCCACAGCTCAGCACATTTTGCATGATGGTGATCATCATCAGTCACCAAAATCAGACACCACAAAGCATGAGCATATATTGTATCTCTCCTTTCACTTTCAGGCGCTTTGCAGTAATAATCCTCGTCATTCTCTTCTGGTCTCTCCATACTGGTTGCGAGTTGGTAGATGAGAAAAGGCAAGAAGAATAAGAAAGACGAGGAACAAACGAAGCTGTATTTAGCGCACACGCCACAAACACCCAAACATCCTTCATCATTCTGATATCCCTGCGTCTCTCTCTTTCTCCTTCTCTTGCGGAAATAATACCACAAAGGGAAAATACGACAAAAGGCTGTCTGCACGCTCAACTCACACACCACCACTCTGGCTCCGACAACAAAAGATGGAAAGTCTGTGTTCTTCCTCTTACAGAAGCAATGTATTATTATTATTATTCCATGCTACTTAGAATACTCGTCATATTAGAAACAATCTTGTGAACACCTCATTAATTCCTTGGCTCTATTTTCCCTTGCCGTTCAAATTAAACCGAAGATCGTCACCAGCCAGAGCCAGACACAAACAAGCTTAGTATTCATTCATTCACATTTACCCCGTAAGACCAAGCAACGCATTTAATCATGCTCCTCATCTTTCATTATTAACTCATTACTTGTTTGTGTGTGCGTGTGTATATTGTAACGTTAGTCGACTTTGTGTGGCCATAACGAACGGCTATACTCTCCGAATACTACGCACAATTTCTTCCTTCCTTCTTTTTAGCGCAGACTTACTCATTTCCTTGCTTACAATTTACGTGGCCCTTTATGAATTCAATTACTTAAAAACAAACAATAAATAAATTAAATGTATCCTTCAACTTCAGACGATGAAGACTAAAGACTAAACTAATCAAAATCAAATGGCTAAACCATTCTATTAGAAATTTGCTCGAAGCACTAGTAGTAACAATAAAACAACTTTATTTCACTCCACGTGTCTCTCTCAGGCTCACTTTTCCCGTTGTAATGAGTAAAATGACGCACGTATGTTAATACACGTTCCCGGAATGAGTGATGATGGCAGGGTAAATGGAGCGCGTAGCTTGGCTAAGTAGCACCACCCAACCAACCATTCATGTCCAACGGATTAAGTACATGCCCATTATTGTCCTCTTCTCCCTCATCTCGCCTTTGATTAGGTATGCATGTATGCATCATCATGGAGTCATTATGATCATCAAGCCATCATCATCATAAACGCAGGATCAGTGCCATCATCCTTCACTCTCACAGAGAAAATCTGTGTACCGATAATGCAAAGTGTTGACTATTGTCTCCCTCACTCTCTCAAAGCTCAAGTGGTAATGAATGAGTGGAGCAGAAGCAGGAATGGGAAGATGAAAGAAGAATGGAAATGATTCACTTAATCACATAGGCAGCCAGTAATAGATAAATACGTAAACACCTACACTACACATATAAAATAGGGAAAGCACTTGAAGAGAGTGCCAGTGCTCCTCATACAACACACTCCTTTTTGTTCACTGTTGTTGTGAAAATCTGCTCAGTTCGTTTGATGATTAAAGCGAAACGTATATAGATGATGATTATCTTCTCCAGGAGAGAAGAGGAGGAGAACAATGGTTGACGATGAGAAAAAAGATGAAAGACTCTTCTGCTGTGAGAAGACTCATCCACTCATCGTCAAAAACTTTCTGCGGTTTTCTATTATATAAGCCTATACATAACGGGTATTAATGAGCGTTTGTATAATCATCGCATCGTCGTTCTCATCATCATGATCATGTTTTTATACTCCAGTAAAGGAAGAAAAGTGAACTAGTTGATGATTATGAAAGTGAAATACTTAGATTACTTGAAGGAGAGTGCCTTCTTCTTTTAATATTTCTTTTGTTTTCTCCCTCTGCGTTATTACTTTACTCGACACACACACAAGACATTCCATCATCATATCCACTCATTCTATAGAAAGCAAACTTTCTTTCATCTTTTTATTCTGTCTTCCAATTCTTTGTCATGTTTACACAATCAACTCAAATTCTACCACACAATCATCGTCATCGATGAATGATGATGAAGCCTAGAGGGAGATAGACAGGCAGGAAATTTTCCCGTAAGTAAAAATCACTGTAAATATTATGTTTATATATCTTACCGAAATACGCACCAAGTGACGCACATAGAAATTTTATGTAATGATTTAGCAGATTGAAGGAAAGGAGGAGCAGGCAACTGTCAATGAAAAGGAACCGACGATAATCATTGGAAGAAGCGTGTAAGGGATGAGAAAAGAGACAGACAAAGTAGTTGTTTGTGAGTGATCTTTTCAATTACGTCTGGGATCGTTTCTTCATCCGTGGGTTGAGTAAGATATGCCAATTTAGGAAATAGAAATATAACCTCTTCCCAAAACCGAGACATCAATCGATGTGGATGGGGTGAAAAATAAGAAAATGTGAACGAGTGAATGACGGCAGTTGATATTGTTAGGAACGCCAAGGACAGATCTTCTGTGAGAGATATCGTCCATGATACATCATGTACAAACCTAGGCATTTATTTAGATGAAGTAGAAAGTTTAGTGGGATATGTCGATTTTGTGCAGCCCACAGAGTGGGCAACTTGTATTTGTATTCCCCTTTAGAGAAATATGTAGATGACGATCATGTTGCCAAAGAAGAAAAGAGAAATAATCTCGATTCTAGTATCTGTATTTCTCCTCCTTTCTTCTTTGTCATCCTTTTAAATTAACCTCGTTTTGATTTATGGCAGTGGGGATTTCCCTTTCAAATATACAAGAGGGATCATAGATCAGTTTGTTGCCGACTTGATTAGAAGTGGTAGTGACGCTTCGATAGACGTTGCATTGCTTATTATATGCCAATAGTAAATAAGCCTTTGTAAAATGTAGACAATCCCAATGCAATGTCACAATAACATCAAACAAAATTCATTTTGATACCCCCTCTTCCCCGTCTTTCTCTGGGATTTTCTGCTTGTTTTACCTTGCCACCACCGTCAAAACCTTCAAAACTGATCGCATGCATATAAGCTCATATTGCATCATAATGTGTAAATATACAAAAAGCCGTCTATATAGTCATCTAATATTCAAGGTGAAAAGTGAAGCGTGAAAGCGAGAGAGATGATGAAAGTTACATATATTCAGCAATATTCTTCTTGTACTTTCACTTTATTACTTGTCTTTTTCTTCCTTTAAAGATGCAAAAAAAGAGCGAGAAAAAACAATATTACTCGTCTGTTTCTTTTCCCTCTGAGTAGTTTTTCATGCTTCCATGAATGCGTCATACAGCGTTGTGTGCTGTTTATAGCGTGCGTGTGTGTAATCATCTGTCCCCTTTTTATTACCAAATACAGCTAACAAAGCAGCTTTTTCCCCTCTGTTCCTTGTAATAAACAAAAGGGAATGACACTAGACGGAAAGTAAATGGGACATAAAAAAGAGAGTAAAGAGAGAGAGAAAAAAGTTGACAGTGCGAGCCGATCGTTTCTCGTTAGGTTACACAACTTGTTTTCTTCGTTTGTTTCTCGTGGTTATGTAACAAACACGCCACGATAGACAACCACCACCACCACCCGAGTCTTTCCTTGCCTGTTTTGTCTGACTGACTGGCTGTGACTGACTAAACTTCTATCCTACTTGTTTTTTTGTTTACTTACGAAAACGAAACAAATTTCTTGTCTTTTGCACTGCATGATGCAGTCGGTTAGGTTTTTAGTCAGGGCGACGGTGGTGGTTTGGTAACTGACGGTGCCGTTTGCCCGCTGTCACGACACTCCAATCCCTCAACAGAAAAAAAGCAACTGAACTTCTCCTTCCAGTCAATAACTCAGAGAAAAACAACAGAATCCTTTGTTTTTATCAAGTTCGTCAAAGTAAGTAAACTGATTCAATTCTTATTGAGATGAGCATGGATGCACATATGCCGTCTTTAATACTTTGGGTAAGTCTACAAACTTTACCACCCACACACACAGCTAAAAATAATATACTTACTTACATCAACATACAAAACAATACGGATACTGACAATTTGTAGCCAAAAAGTTAGTAAAATGTTGGCTAGAAAAGTATAAAGGGAAGGTTTGTAGAGGCGGCTTACACACAAGCGAAACAAAGTCAACAATCAAAAGAATGCATGAGCGTGCTGGCAAACATGGAAAAGCAATGGCATGACGAGTATCCCTCTAACAATAAAAATAATAAATAAATGTTTGGTTTTAGCGGAAAAGACGAATAGGAAGAAGATGAAGAGAAACAAGAACATCTTCTGTACTCTTTCGCTTTTGTTTTTCCTTGTTTTTGTATTTTCATCAGTGTGTCTCCTTTCTTCTCGCTATACTGGAGTAAGTGAGTAAGTACAAGTCATTCGCCAAGATTAAGATAGGAGCTGAGCTTTAACTACCAAACTCATTATCTTTTTGCTGTTCTACTCTTGCTTTTGCTGTTTTCATATTCCTTGCGTTTTTCCCTCCTGCTCATCTCATCTCATTCGTATGTAGACTGTGAAACCTTTTGCAAGGAGCCATGTTATTCCCAGGATTATTCCTCCTTAGATGACTTGCTTTTGCTTGCTTTCTCTCTCCTGTATCGTGTCTCTTCTTCTCTTCTTATCTCTCTTTACTCACTACTAACTCTACCACTTTACAAAATTTCTACTTACATTTATCCCGTCTTGTCTACTATTCTCAAAACTTGTGTCCCACGTTGTAGAGCAGACCTACTTCCTAGTGCTCTCTCTCTCAAGAGAGAAAGAGAGAGAGAGAAAGTCATTTAGATTGCGAGCCATGTTCATTCATGACCGAGCATTAAAAGGGACCCGGGCAAAGAAACAAGAAGTGTACCAGTAATAACGACAGCACTAGTGAACATGGCTGCGCTTTACTTTTACTCTTTCCAAACATAATTTTATAGCTTGTCTTTACCACGGCCATTACCAAACTACTACAACGACTGCTATTTTCCTTCATTTCTCATAAGAAAAGTAAAAACAATACTGTGAAAAACAAACAGAAACTCAGTCATTATAGTTTTGGCTTTTATATGAATAGTCTCATTTTCATGATGATGATGACGATGATGATCGTGGGATTTCGCATTTTCCTTAAAAAAAGTAAACACCATTCTTGGGTGGCACACGGGGTGGTGGCGTTGAACAAAATCGCATCACTTGACTGACTTTCTGTTGGCTGGTTGGTAGGAACGAGGCAAACAAAGAGAAAGATGTGGAGAGCAGATTACAACTTTTACTTGCAATTGTTGTTCGCTGAGAACAAGTAAACAAGACCATTTTGAAAAGGAGCCGTTTGGCCAACCAAGAGTGAACAGAGTGTGTAAAGAAACTAAAATTGAACTGGAAAGTTGTTTTGTTGTTGCTTCTGCTACTGGTGTGTGGGATGTGTAACGAGCACGCTGCTCCGCTGCACTGTTTTGAAAGCCTAATCAAGTGGGAAAATGAAATGGAAACGAAAAGTATTTACTTTTTCTGGATTTTCTTTCTTTCTTTCCCAAGATGAAAAAATCAGAAAGCGAGAACATAGAGCCAGAGAAAGATTTCATTCAAAGATAACAAAACAACAAGAAAACAACACAACAAAATGGCAATAATGCATTTCCTTTCCATCACACAATAGGACTCGGGATCAATGAGAGAAGCTGCTTGCTTGCTTGCATTGCCACTTTCATTTATCCCCTTTTGTTTTCTTTCTTCCGTTTTCATTGGATAAACATTCTCGATTGGAAAATGCGACCGTTCTGATTATCCCCTTTTTTAAAAGGAAGGATTACTCTGCTCGTTGCACTTTATACATTTGCTACACATACATCTTGCACATTATTTTTACGACAATATAGAAAAATAAAGCCTATTCAATCAAGACTTTTTTCGTTCTTCATCCTTTCTATTTCAAGCTTTTCTAAAATTCAAAGAAAAAAACTTCTGTCATTTCACTCGGAAGAGGGAGAGAGAGCAAGGTTTCTCTCCATGTTGAACTGGAACTGGATAAGTAAATATAAAGCATAAAGAAAAATAAATAAATTGCCGTCCAGATATAAAATATTAGCTTTTGGTCGTACGACACATCATTGTACAGATAAAGGGAAAGGGGGCACCAACTATAAACTTGTTGTGATTGTATGAGAGGAGAATAACGGAAGGAAGGAGACAGAGCCGTTTTTACGGGCTAATTTATGATCGAATAAGAAAACGTAACGAAGGAAGGAAAACGAAAAAAACTTAATCCGACGACAACGACAAAGACTTTGCTTGTTGTCTCCTACACTCCTATTATAACAAAAGTTATACTCTGGTTCTTATCATCAACATCTGAAATCTGAACAACAGTACGGAATAGTACAGCTACAGCTTTTTTTCTCCCTACCAGTTTCAGAACACAATTGTCTTGAAGAAGAGAAAATAAGAGAAGCAAGTAACGTCACCAGCAACTCAGCAAAAAAAATATCTCCATTCCAGAAAATACACCAGATTCTCTCTTTGTGTGCATCTTCTCCAGAATTCGTTTCCTTTTTTGCTCACATCATCGATAAAAATCCAATACAATCCATAATAAATATATAGAGATTCTATAAAATAGGTGATGTGATGATACTCTACTTTTTTCTCTAGCATTATGAAAAAGAGGACAGGCAATGCATGATGATGATAGCCAAGACTAAAATAAAAAAACCTAAAAAGTTGGCAACAACGAAAAGGAAAAGAAAACCTGTGAAGAAAGCCATATCTTATATCTTTTTTTTTTGCTTGTTCCAGTTGTATCCAAAAATGAAATAAGAAGGAAAATAAAAAGAAAACTTTTTTTATATTTCAGCAAAAATGCTACAAAGGCTAGTTGTTGTGAAAACCATCACAGTATCAATGCTCATTTCACATTCCACACACTGCAACACAACCAACAGCAGTGAAGAAAGTACAGAACACTATATAGTAGTAGTACAAGGACAACACGTAACTCAAATCGGCCCCTTGGAAAGAGGCACCTTTCATAAGTATAGCTTTACAAAAAATATTGCGTAGTACAGACTTAGTAGCATGTGCGATAAAAAAAATTCTGATGCTAGTCGTTTCCGGATGAGCCCTTGCAATTTTCTTTCCATAATATTCCATACATATTATTATGACGGTTGTAGTCATCATTTCACTTGCTCATGGCCATTTTCATTATTATTACTTCTGTGCGTGTGCACTAGCGCCACTACTTCGTTTGTTTTGTATACGTGCGGTCTTGTACACATAAACATATACATGGTCTGTATATTATGTAAGCTTTTTTATTAAACATATACGAACCTTATGGTCTGCTCATACAATAATATCCTATATACTTACGTAGTCAGAGAAAAAAGTTGAAAAACAGAAACGTGGGCAGACTTTTCTCTTTTTTTCATCTGACTTTTCCAACTAGAGTTGATCTTCTTCGCTGTTCTCTCGTACTTATAAGAGAGCAAATATTACATGCTGGACTATACTTTTGGGTACGAGTTTATGTTCCTTATTTTTTGTAAAAAAAGAAGATACACACACGCGGATGAAAAAGTGCCTGTTTGTTTGTTGTACTAGATTTGGGAAGAAATGGCTATATATCTCATATATATATAAGCACGCACGCACTCTGCTTCTTATTTTATTTCTTCCAGCATCAGTACTTGAAATGCTCATCGGATCTATTTCTATTTTTTACCATTACATAAAGCAACACCGCACTATGATGCTTCCTCTTTTTTTTTGCTGTTGGCCATATGGAACAGAGCAGAGCAACAACAGCTTTTAGTGGTAATCCGAACAATTTTTTTGTACGTTTTCAACCTCCGTAAACTAAAAAAAGCTGGGGATCGAGGTATACTTTCGTTTTCAATTTATAAAATGGAATGGAACTATCTACGGTTGCGACATTATTGACCAAAAAGTACAGTATGCAGACTAGGTACATTAATCTCAATGCGTATCCACTAGCCGTAAAATCTCCAAAAATGATCCTGTATACTAGTGTTAGGTACAACAGAGATAAAGGTAAGCTAGTGATGTCACTGTACTCTGGCTGAAATTGTCATAAAATATTGACTTCAGTCGGCACAGTTTTGAAAGTGAATTGACAAAATTGGTGGAATGGGAATTGCTGATGGTATCGGTACCCCACAACCTGTCACGTAAATAACCGTTACAAAAATGCACTTGGGCATTTGCCAATCAGCAAAAAAGTAGTAGTCGGTAGTAGCCCTCTGGCTCAACCAAAAGAAAGGGATGGAACTTTTCCTTTCAAAAGTCATATCCCATTTCCACTTCCTTGACTCCACCACAGAATTAGCTGCAAGTCTGGAAAATGTGACACTTTTTCCCTTTTAAACTGTCTCGCTGTCAGTTTATCCGGTGTCCCTCTTGACAATTTCATAGTTTAACAGACTGTCGTAACAGTCGCCATAATGTGATTTTCCAAATAGAACGGATGCACATGCACCCTTCTTCCTGCATATATTTTGTGGAAATGCACCACAGTTGACTTTTACTTCTCCAGCGAATTCATTTTGTGTCAGGCTCCAGATATTTCCTATTAAACCGCATTCTTTCTGCATTGGACATTCTTCAATGGATATAGGTACAAACTGTGGAATATGTACATGAAATACATATAAATGTGACTCCGTATTTTTTTTATGAAGTTATATTACCACAAGAAAAAGGTGTGACCATGCCTCAGAACACAATACGCCACTTACAACATCCACCCCCAAAAAGTAAACAAGTGCAGTGTACGTAAAGGAATGCGTTTTATAGTTTCTTGTTTGCGATCTTGTGTCTGTCATAAAATCCTACACAGTGAGAAACATTCAGCTTAAAAAAAGAAAAAGTGTGAAATGTAGAAACAACTTCTCACATGCACACAACACACACATGTCTATACCTTCATCTGGTATATTGGTGGAAACTCGAGAATGAAAAAAATCTGTTGGGAAATTACCTAATACATTCAAAGGGATCAGGATAGAAAAAAGGAAACCGACAATATGGAATGGAAACTCAAAGGGGAATTCCATCCACACACACTCCCACCACTAGCACTCAACACTGCCTTTCTTTAGACTTTGTACATATTATTATGCCTTGATCATCATCATCATCATCGCTTTCACCGTGTTCTTCTGGTATGTGTTTACGCAAATAAAAAAGAAACTGGAAAGAATCTCGTTTTGATGAAAAAAAGTGTTTTTTCTTCAGACGCATACACACACACCAACAACACTTTCTATTCATTTCCTTTCATTTCTTTCGCTTTTGAGAGAAAGCTAGTACGAGAGTTATGCTGTTCCCTGCCTTGCTTCATCTTTTCTATTCACACTGCATTATATCCCCATGCATTCTTTGAAATGCAAGCATAGTTTTCAACAAACTTTTTTTCACTCCTTTTTTATTTCTTTCCAGATTATTCGATCCGTCTTCTTCTCTCTGACTCAGCTTTATATACCAGCTCACAGAGGAGTTGAGGCTAAGGCGGTGTGGTAGCAGCAGTAGTAGTGGTGGAGGTGATGGAGTGTGATGAGGAGGAGGATATGAGAGGATCCCTAGTCGGCCTACATTCATAATATACCATACCATACCACCACTACCACCACAAAACCTATTCATAATGGATAATGCTGCTATGGTCTATCTGGTCTTGTGTTCCTTTGTAGCTACAAAGTATATTCTGCTGAGCTGCTGACCAAACTTTCTACTCTCTCAAAGTGAAGTGAGTGGTGTGTGTGTGCGTGTAGCTTTTTACCACCACAAGCTTTCTAGTCTAATTTACATGCGAAAAAAACTTTCCATTTTCCATCATCCTTCATCAATTTGAAGAGTCCATTGCCCTACACAGCAATATAATACACTTACTTACGTATCATCAACATTTTAATTAAACAGTTTACAACAAAGACCGACAGCTAATTAATCAAATCCTCTTATGGTCAGTACATGGTTCATAATTAATTCTGTTTTTCTTCTTTCAGGCAAACATGAGCTCAAATGATGAAAATGTTTACGATTTTATTTAGTCAGCATACGGGTGTCTACCTACCGTATGGTCAAATTTTTAGGATGACGTACACGTAATAAGTTTATATAGCCATTCAACGTCTTCTGTTTAATCCTTCACTTTTTTTCTTTTGCCCACACTCCAGTCAATAATCATCAACCTTTTTCATGTTTTCTTCAATGTCTACTACGCTTTCCCCATTCCAACCCACAGCCCCTCCAGTCTATTAAAAGAAAGCATAAAACACGTCATCCGTATCCATATCACAGAGACATGATGCACACACGCCTACATTTATTTGCATACTATTACCACTACAACAACTATGTACATTCCTACAATAACAGAAACAGACGGGCATCATCCCGAAACTTTACACCACAAAAAATAAACTTGCTCCCTTTTTACTAAAAATAGCTTTTTTCATTTATGAAACTTACTACATATTTCTCCCCGTACTTTCTTTTTTGTGTGCTCACACCGTCAGACTTATTATTATTTCTCAACGTTCACCTTTTTTCCTACTTTCATTCCCAAGAGCTCTCTCAAACTACTCGTGCTATTCCTACTGTACTTTTTCTTCTTTCACCATCATCCTCTTTCCACATCTCGTGGTCCCCGTGAAAGCATGCATACCCACACAAAAACATGAAGAAACACTCTCTGCACATTATATTTGCCCGAATGTGCTGCTGTTGCTGTTTTTCTAGCTGTTGTTTGTTGATGCAAACTAAATCCGATCTTATTGTGAGGATTGTTATTGTGATCCGTGGTAGCTAGTGCACCACACAGAAGCAGAGCTGGCGGCGGCGGAGATGATGTAAGAAATGCTGCAAGACACAATTCAACTAAAAAGAGCTCCTTGTCGTATGTTTTATTTTTCTAAAAACCTGGATGTATTTTAGAGGGGAAAGTAAAAATTTCTCTATTCTCTCTTCACACACTCGTCTACAGAGTATAATAATAATAGAGGGAAAATAAGACAAACTTGTCAACCATAAATATCCAAGAAAATGGGATTTCAAGACTCTCTTAACGACACATGAAAATGGTTACTGTACAACTATCACTACTGCAGCAATGGTAATGCATATAGAACACACACATATATTTATTTTTGTATACAATTTTATTTTTTATACGGAATTCAGCACACAAGGAGTTTTCTCTTCCTCCCCGCCCATAACATTATCCATGCATCCATGAATATTTTCTCAGCAGATGTAAACTAACTAAGTACTGGCTGTGCCGAGAAAAATTGTAAAGAACAGCACTACCACCACCAACAACAGTATCAACGACTTCACTGTCTCAGTGCAAATGCAGCAGTCAAAATCCCGTGAAAAATTTACTCAAACTTTGCATTATTCCAGCTAAACTATGTACATATAGCACACAATTTAAACTCTCGCTACTCTCGGCTTACCATCGTATATCCGTTTTCTTCCACTGACAAAGGTTAGTAAAAACGAAACTTTGTGTGACGCCGCCGCTCTGCCGCGATGATTACTAGAACCACAATTTAACTGTCTCTCCTTTTAGCTCTTCCGGATAAATACTACTTTTCACCGGAATGAAACAAAATAACAGTCATCATACCCTCACCATCATCATCGTCCTAGTCGTCATTCTCTAGAATATTTTTTTAAACCACCACGAGAGACAAGAGTATTCCATTAACATGTTCGCGTCTCGTGTGAAAATGCTGTTGTGTGTCGAGTGTGTCACTCACACTCTACACAACAGAGCAGAGACTGAGAGGGCTAAAAATATGCACGCATGCATACATCATCCAATGATAAAAAAGCTTGAGTGAGAAAATAAGTGGAGAGCAGAGAAGCGAAGGAGGGAAAGTGCTTAAGCTACTATAATACGAGTAGAAAAGCCACTTGAAAAAATGTGTATATTTTCCACAAAATTGAGGCAGCTCACGAGATCTATTTATTTACGATATGCCATGACTATATTTTCTGGAGTTGTAAAGTAAGTACCTATTTATAATGATACAGTGTGTGAACGGGTGTTATTTTAGAGTTTCGATCAATCACTGAAAAAACACAGGACAATGTACGTTATAGGGTTGGAGATCGAACGACCAGACTCTAGTGGTGTGGTTATTTTTGCGTGGCGGCCGCCGCTTATTACACCCCCAAAAACGCAAAACTCTTCTTGCACTTTTTCTTCACAGCGACGACCCCTTTTTATATTTTTAGAGTGATGTTTGCTAGGGGAACGGAATATAGTACCTGCCTGCCATGCCATTACGCTATAATCGCCATAATGACATGTGTCCCCACACGAGAAACGAGTTTAAATCGCTGGACAAAGTAGTGATTTTGTTGGTCAGTGGACGTAGCAACGAACAACGTCACTCACGTTCATAAAGCCATTGACATGCATCATTACCATCACCCATAAAACCTATTTCGTTTTTATTGCATACACGAGCATATAAACCGATCAAACTACGCGTTAAAACAACTCAACCGTGTATATTTTTTGAGGAGTGAAGACTCAAACAATTTATTATAGCTTCAGTAAGTTCAGTACCACCACCATAATAAAAGGTAGAACATAAGTTTTTCATGCTCATTTTACTTTTATGTAAGTATAATTTTAACCACAAGCCAATATTTGTGTATGCTTGTGTCAGTTTATTTCCGAAAAACCTCAAAAAACTATTCCAACGATCCGTCCATCCATCCATTCCGATCACTCCGTCCGTCCAAGTACAACGGCTTATTTCCGGCCATTTACCAGAGAAATTCGCTGCCTTTTCTCAGTTCCACTTTCGTGATGATGATGATTGACTCCGACGATTGGAGAATTAGTAGAGAAAATTGCTTACTTTACGACGACAAACAGGGAACGAACCATACGTAAAACCATCATGCTCATGTTCGGTGTATTCATCGTCATCATCATGCTACACCGCCCACACCACTGCTAAAAGAATGAAACAGCGAGAGTAGAACAGAGGCAAACCACCCAACAAAAAATTCTTCCTTCCCACTAAAAATAATCCTAATCCGCAAACACTGTCCATAAAACACTCACATGCCATAATATTATATTATCTAATGGACTGCTGCTTGTCCGAAAAATGCAACCGTAAAAGGAGTATAGAACAGTTGAGTGGCAGCAGTAGCTGTTTGAGCTGACTGCGAGTGAGTGAGTACAGAGAAAGGGGAGAGGAAGCCACATCACAGCCAGAAAGATAGACAAGCGAACAGCATTGCATAACAAATACATACAAAGGAAATTTCATGATGCTATTGTGATCATGTTGCTGCCTTATGTTAGAAAAGGAGGATGAAGAAGAGTAAAATGTCAGCTTGGGAAATCATGGTCCAGCTATAAAAACTCCAAAGCCAGCAACCACACATACCACAACAACACAACACATTTACTACTTCTACTACTACTGAAAATCCAAAATGGACTACCAACCAAAGCAAGTCATCCCTTTTTCCCAGCTCCTCCTGTCCATCACTATTTACTAACCGTGGTATATCCGTCAGCAGAATAAAAAAATAAACACACCGGAATTTTCCCCACATCAAACATGCAGACAGATGAAACTCAACAGAAGAGCATACCAGAAATATGCACTTTCTTGTTTCGTCAAGTGAAAGTGACCGAGCGGAATGTCATTATCACTAGAGAATCAAAGCTTTTTATAGTAGCCACATGTGGCGTTAGCCAGTTTGCTAGTCAAGCCGAAAGCCACAAAGTGTTCTCGTATCCAAACCAGCAGCCTTTGTCCCATACTCAATTCATGAAGATATAAATAATAAATAATTGTAGAGATAGAAGAGAGAAAGGAAATAGCTGGAAAAACCAAAACAACTCAATAATCCTTCATTCCTCTGATAAGCAAAAGTGTTTCCTCCGCCGATTGCCTGCTTTAATTCCCTTTCCGTGGGTGTATTGTAGTTCTTATTACACATACTACCGTATACACAGACACTCACTTGTCATTCATCATATCATCAGTATGCATGCACACTCGTATCCAAACCAGCAGCCTTTGTCCCATACTCAATTCATGAAGATATAAATAATAAATAATTGTAGAGATAGAAGAGGGAAAGGAAATAGTTGGAAAAACCAAAACAACTCAATAATCCTTCATTCCTCCGATAAGCAAAAGTGTTTCCTCCGTCGATTGCCTGCTTTAATTCCCTTTCCGTGGGCGTATTGTAGTTCTTATTACACATACTACCGTATACACAGACACTCACTTGTCATTCATCATATCATCAGTATGCATGCACATTCATAAATTCGTAAAAAGAGCGTGGAATGCACAGAAAAGACTGGAGGAATGCCTTCCCAGGGAATTATGTCATGAAGTCTGGAGTCAGCAGGCAGTCAGGCATGCATGCCAACAGGCACTACACTTGAGTATAGGTTTCGCAGAAACACCGTGGAGCAATTCCGCCAAAAATATGGAGGTATTATTCTCTTACTGCTGCTGTTTGCTCTTTTTAAAAAAATCATGGGATACGAGTGGCATCCCAACATGCAAGTCAAGAAACATAAGCAGAAGCAAACAAACAAAATTTTTGCTCGAGAAACGAAGCAAAACTGCTTTGACTCGCATGTTTATATTTTTTACCACACACTATAATATGCCCCCAGCGGCCAGTTCCAAACAAACATTCATGCATACATCCTTACACACATAAGCACAAAAGGAAAAAAAGTTGACTTTTTCTCGATGATGTTTATTTATTATTGGTATTATATTGTTCCTCTTTGATGTTCACTTCTCCTGATGATAGATAGGCAATAATAACACGCTATATTTTTCATTTGTTTGGACCTACGTATTAGATTGAATTCCCAATCCTGAAGACTTTGTTACGAACATTCTTTAAACGAGCAACGACAACGATCAGATAAAACATGAAAGCAAAAATCAGAAACATGAAAAAGCAGAATTTGCTATTTGTGATTGTTCCAAAGAGGAAAAAGTGCTCCACATGTATTATTGCCATGAAATTTGAGTTTATGCGTATTGTTTAGTATCATTCTCTTTGTGTTTTCCTTATGTACTTTTTAGTCTGGAATGTGGAATAGGAAAATGGTGCATTATTGATTGGGCCAGAGTGATAAACGAGCCAATGGAACGCAAAGTGAGTGTAGGCTACAATTTTATGTAACAAAAAACATTGCCAAACGAAACATGCCTCTTTTCCAACGTCATTTCTGCTGCTTCAACTCCTTCAATTTTTGGATTGCAAAGCGTGAAACAAAAAAAAACAGTATAAAAAAGTGCACAGCAGCAGGTCCAATAAATACACTTTNACAAAAAACATTGCCAAACGAAACATGCCTCTTTTCCAACGTCATTTCTGCTGCTTCAACTCCTTCAATTTTTGGATTGCAAAGCGTGAAACAAAAAAAAACAGTATAAAAAAGTGCACAGCAGCAGGTCCAATAAATACACTTTTTTCTTTCTTGCTTTCCCACTCTCTCATGTTGACTGCCATCCTCTCTTCCGCTATTTTGGAATAACATCAACATGAGTAAAGTGGCAAGCGGAAGAATTAGGCTAGTTTTTCTGCAAAACGACTAAAAAACTGCGGCGACTCTCCAGTCCCACACGCTCCGCTCTTTTCCTTCTATTTCGCACTGACATACTTTGCATTTGCAAGAAAGGAAACATCGCACACAATCATACCCGAGCATAATATCATCGGCAAAAACAAGAGTTAGTGTGTAGACTGTTGTAACCAGCAAAGAGATTTCACTTCCATATGTAATATATGATTAGCCTCTTCCTCATGCTGCTGAGGATGTTCCATATGTGCATGAACTTGCCAGTTTTTTGATCCTGTACTGAATAAAATAGTAGTGACCAACTACATAAAAGAGCAGCACAACCATATGCTCTTTCCTTCTTTTTCTCACTCGACTTGGTAGTTTTATCCTGAGACTTTTGTATATGGCACAAGTTCAACAAGAACTGAGGCAGCATCAGCAGCAAAATGCAAATCGACTTTTGCTCCCATTTTTGGGACTGTGACACTCTAAAAGCATCTTTCTTCTAATCTAACACCAGCTTACTTTCATAATAAAACACACACTTTATTTTCTCTTTCTCTCTTTCTTTCGTTTTTGTCTCCCACCACATTATTTCCGTGTAAATTTACTGCAACACACATCTCGCATCTACTTTCTTTTTTATTATGCACACAAGCACACTCACTCACAAGTTTAAACGCGTACAATATATCACATCGTTGTTGAACATATGTATATGTGAGTAATAAAGCTTCCTGTTTGTTTGCCTTTCTACTAGCATTGCTACAAAGGGAAAGAAGCGTGCACAGAACAATTTTCTTTTTTTTTTCTCTCTTTCAAAAATTACAAGATGACTATATATGCAACCGGGTGGATGTTCACAGTGTGGGAGTGCGAGAATCTCACATTTTTCCTTCTTTCTTGCATTCAATGCTGCTGCTGCCACACAACAATTTGTAGCGGATCGTGCAAACACTCACGGTTTAGTCTCCCAAGACAGTCGTAAAAGCAAATAGTTTTGAATGAGTAGTAGTATAGGAGAAAGGAGAGATGCATGAGGACTGTGATGATATTATATTTCCTCTGTGCTCCATGAGGCTTAATATGTGCTTAGTAAAGAAGCAGCCGTAGTAATATACGTGCATGGTTATGATTATTACATATTTTCACTGACGTACATAGCGAGAAAGTAGAAGAGACCAGCAGCAGCATCAGTAACTTTCTCCTTTCATGCATGATGATCATTGTGCATCATCAACATCAGCATGCTCGTTCACCTCTGCTTTCTCAAACAACCGCGTGCATTTCCCAGTCACAATAAAATTGGATAAGGGAGAATGCATGGAAGAGCACGGTGGACGACGACAGCACAAACAATTCCGGAATTTATTGTTGTAGTTCACGTTACATTCATCCGGGCAATTTGAATGGATGCCGTTTATTTGCATGTAGGATAATAATATACATGATGATATGCCATAAGAAGGAGAGAGATACATAGAGAGAGAGGGAGACAAACCATTTTAGATGGGAAGAAGGGAAAGCAGCAAAAATGGCAAGTAATTTTGTGCAGAAAATACAACAACAAGACACGAAACACTCTCCACTTTTGTACAATTGGGAGTCGTACAACATAATAATATGGATACTTTTTATGCAAAATTGCATGCCATCCCAGACAAATGGAAGCACAACAATAGACAAATGGTAGGAGTAATGCCAACAAAAAGAAGAAACTGGCAAATAAGTAGTAGTGAAAATAAGCATATGACATGCCATTTCTACGTTTATCGCCATACTCTTGCTTTCTCTCTCTCTCAATCTATCTCTCTTTCCCTTTTTGGTGTTTCTAGTGAACCTAAAAGAAGAACAGAAGAAAGGCCGTCGTCAGCAGCTGCTGCTATTGCTGGTCGACCCCTTTTCCCAATTTTATGTGTTTGTACTACGCGATTGAGCATGATGATGATGATCATGTGTCCCATACGAACTGAATGGAAAATGCTGTGAGCAACTTTTATTACTGATGCTGCTGTTGCCGCCGATCATCTTAACAAATTTTATTCCAATGAGTCTAGAGTTAAAATAGGAGAAGACAAATCAGAAAATCCCAATAACAGTCCTTGCATGTAATTTCACGTAGTTTGCTTATTCCACCTTCATTTCTCCCAAATGAGAAGGGGAGTGTGTGTTATTGACGGCAACAATGAAAGCAAGCTCTTATGCAGAATAATGCAATATCAGCAGTAGCAGACGCGGATTCCATTTTGCCACCACCCAGTTCTCATTCTCTTCCTTTTTCTTTTTGACAACGTGATCCTTCTTTGCATATAATAATATTGTTATTGCACCTCACACGCACACCCAACATTATTTTACCCCTTGACTATGGTAGCATGCCTGCTTCTACTGAAAGAATGCCACTGATGATGATGGTGATGAGGTGATACCCATGCGGAACACGATGGCTGGATTTTGCAATCGAAAATAATACACAAGTATATATATAAAAGTAGACAATGGGATATACACCATTGAATATCAACCCTCTCACCCACACCATGTCATCATCATTCCGTAATATCATTGCCGTCCTCCTCCCAGTCATTGTACTTTGTGTCTATTGCCTTCATTTCCATCATCGTAAAGAAAACGGAGGGACTCAAAAGGAAAGGAATGGGAGAAGGGCGAAGAGACAATAAGTGAATCGGCGAGAGTGCCATCTTGCATACCAACAACATACATCTCTCTTCATTTTTACGGTTATTATCATCATCCTAGCTCCTACGCCAACAGGCAAAGTAGTATAACAGGAAAGAGGAAACAAGAAGGCACATCATTATTCGATGAATACGATGACACCAATATAATAATCACTGATTTTTTATGCTGCTTTATTTACTCACATTTTGTCACTTCAACTTTGAGCGTTGTGACTTTAATCATGCTGTACCGCTGGTTGCCGCCATATGACAATAATGCAATTTTGTTGCCACCAGCTGTCAGCCATTTTCTTTTTTTTTGCAAAATTGAACAAAAGTTGAGCAAATGCAGCTTATGTTGTAACATTTTTATCGGTTTATATAACCGTACCATCCTATTTTTCAACTACGTTTTCATATTGCACCACATTGGAATTTTGAAAAGATGTCAAAACATGAAAGGGAAATTCACAGGCGATCATAGTATTCCCAAAAAGCAGCATGGCATCATCATCTTTTGTAACGTTGTTGTTGCCGCAATAAAATTATTAAATATTTCACCCCAATGAAAAAATATAAATATGTCACCAGTATGTTACGCAATTGGCGCTCATGCATCCGATTTTCTTGCGTTTCATCCGGACAACTACGTAATTCCGCATGTTCCAGATTAGTTTCCTCACAACAAGAGCTAGGAACAGAAGGCAACGCGACAACACGCGTCGCCCACTCTCTGCAGAAAAGAAAAAAAAGCAAGGCAGAAAGGATTTTTTTCAGGAAAAATACCAAAATATTATTACTGTTTCGTTTGTTCCTTCCACACAGGATGTTGTACTCACGGCACGGGCTATGTACAAAGTTGGCAGTACAATATTGATTTTTCACTGTTTTCATACACCAACAATAAGACTAAGCGTTACTAAAAAGAATGTCTACTTGCAAATGGTCACACATACACACACATGTGCTCTTTCAGTTTTTATGAGCATGAAAAAGGAAGTGGTATTTTTATTGAATTTCCATTCCTCTCGTTGACCTGAATACTTTTTTTCTGGTTCTGCACTGGACACACAATAATAACAATAGTGTGCCTGCCTATTTACAGCTTTGCTACACGTTTTATCCCTTTCTCTTTATATGCCTGTAGGCAAGCACATATGAACACTCAATTTGGCTGGTTGGAAGTAGTACTTTGCTTGTGCACTTCACTTAAGTACACCTCATTAACTTATGGTGTGCTAATGCTAACAAGCTTAAAGAAAAAAAAATGCTGGAAAGAACTAAAAGACTCAGCAGGCTACAGGAAGGAAACCAAGGCACGCGTATTTTTTTCTACTTAGGTTCTGCCAACTTGCAATGTGTGTTTGTAGAGAAGGTGAAACAGAAGGCGGACGACACATTTGCCGTGTTGGTTGCGTGAGAATGACAAATTAGATGGTTAATTGAGGCTTATATTGAAATTGAGGTGAATGAGCCGGTAAATTACTGCCCTATCCACCAGCAGAAAAAAATGCCTTGTACTATATGACTACACACATATATACACACATACACGATCCAAACTATTCAAACTCACAAACACATTTTTTCTCTTGTGTTTGTGCCACAATTTACTAGTCTTTAATGTCGTTCCCTTCAATAAAGGAAAATTGCTGCGAACTAATGACAGATTTGTTGAATGTGAAAAAAGAGAAATGTCTTGTCAAATATGCAGTAGTGTACTACGGAATCTACTTTCCCGAGAGAGTTCCACTTCACCTCTATTATCAATAAAACCACAAAGTATTCGGCAAGCCCATAAATTGTAGAAATTGGAAAAATGTGACAGGCAAGACATAATACACTTCTCTTATCGATTTCGGATTTCATCCAAGCAAAAATTCCAAACTGGAATTTCGTGTTTCATGTAATTTTGCACTAGTTTACATTGAAACCAGCACTTAAATGCTGACATTGATTCGTTATCACAACAAAAAACCGTAAAGTATATACCGTAAAACTTGAAATAGACGCAGCTGCGTTAATTAGATTTCACAATTTTTAAAACTCGTAATGGCAGCTGCGTTTATATTAAGTTACATTGAAATTTAAATTAACGCAGCTGCGTTTATTTCAGGGCTGCGTCTATTTTAGGGACTGCGTCAATTTCAAGTTTTACGGTATA